>VRLP01005725.1:0-34216 GCA_009660295.1 Lophius piscatorius
TTGATCATACCTTGAGGCACTATTTCTTAATTAAAAATTTGTGCCACTTGAGTGAACCTGTTTTTATTATGACCAAATGGCATCATATAATTGTTAAAGACTAAATTCTTAAAGACTACACTGTGATTCAAATGGGCCACTGAGGAGGTGGCATGAACCATGGCTATTGAGAAAGTACTGATGGATAAGTAGGATATATTTTTGGCACAAACTAGACTATTGATTTAACATAATTATGTAACTTGATGAAGCCAAAAAGGTTTATTCTTGGTTTAGTTTTCTAAAACTTCGCTTTACCAAAAGGTTGGGCTAATCTAATTAAAATGGACTTTCCATTAAATACAATATTTCGCCATGAAACTATTTTATTTAGAATTTTAAATTAATTCTTATTGGTGTTTTTTTTTTTTTTTTACTGTTTAAAAAGAGACTTAGCTAAATAATTTGTAATTCTATGGCCCATTTTTGGGTCTGAGATATTAAAGTAAGAAAAGCCCCATACAAATAAAACATGCAGAAGATAAAAATTCCCCTTTTTTATTCTTGGTGAAGACATTAAAAGGTGAATTCAAGGCCCATGGACATCAGCTTTTTGTTCTGCATATCAATTTGGCATAGGTTTTATGCCGGATGTCCCTCCTGATGCCACCCTCCCCATTTATCGGGGCTTGGGACCAGCACTAGAAGGAAACTGATTTTGTCCTGAATGTCAAAGCTCTAATAGTAAAAATAGTTTACGCCACATTAAATCTGGGATGATTATTTATTCATTCTTACCTTAGCGGGGATGTTACGTAACATCCCCGCTCACAATCCGCTGCATTGTGCTCTGATATTGTTTTTTTCGATGCCGTAATAACTCTGGCCACAGGATTGTGTCAGCAGATATAAACACAGCAGAGAGCTGTTGATGGTGTCACATAGTTTCATTAACACAACCCTGCAGTTTATCTTACAGTTCCTGTGTTTTGCAGGGTGTTGTTATGACCACGAAATCTGTGTGGTTTTTTTGTTTCCCTTTGTTTGCATGTAGTTGTGGCATGAAGGGGTTGGGAGAGTTGGTCAGAGAGGCGCTGGCTGATGTCAGCTGGCCACTGGGCACATGGTTCAGTCACATCAGATCGCCATCACCGGCCCCTTTTGGCTCGACCCTGACACACTCTCTCTCCATCTCTTGTCTCCCATCCCATCCCCCTTCTTTCCTTAATGGTTCTGGTCTCTTTGTCTGCCTTTCTGTCTCCATGTCGGGTTGTGCGCTGGTATTACTATGGAACCAATTCATCACTCATTTTCAAATTACCCGACCGATTACTGTTGGTGTAATACCCGGCTAATTCTGGACAGTAACTCACAGAGAGTGCTACCAAGCTGAGGATATGCAGGTGGTTCACAGTTCTAATTTCACACAAGCCAAACTCTATTTACTTCCAGGTGAGCTTGGTTTTCTTTTTCTGTGTGGAGGAAGACTGGACCTCCATGATATCTATCCTGCCTCATTAGCCACAGATGCCGCCTCGCTGTGCGCTAACCCTAATTGTACGTGATGAGCAAAGCTAATCGCCCTGGTGCTGCCTGACCTTCCTCCAGCTGTGGGGAGGAACTTCTCCCAGAGCTCCTTCTCAGACCCAATCCAAACACACACACACACACACACACACACACATATGCACACATACCCTGTGCTCCCCAATATTTAAAATGGAGGGTGGTTGGGGGCATTGGAAATGGAGCTAGCTTGCTGACCGCAAATTAGCTGCTGTAATTGCATATCCCTCCCTTTGCCCATAATTTTTCAGACCTGTTTGGTTCAGTGCAGAAAGTTTGTTTGTTTTGGTGTCAAGGCGATTTAGAATCAAAAGGCGGACCTCCGGCACACATGTGAACCCTTAAGTCACACAGCAGTGTCATAGACTTAAATAGCCCTTCCTCACCCACTGCGTTGTCTGGCCCACATGGAGGCAACAACAAAGGGTGAGGTGGGTTGGGGGGTTGGGAGGGGAGAAAAATTGTGTTCACTGGAGCCTTTTGCTTGACTTTGAATGAGCCGGGAGCGTTGCAAGAAATTATAGGAATCAGAATAAACACTGGAGCAGCGACTATGATATAACCAGGCCTTCCCTGTCTTCCCCAAACCTCAAGGGTATATCCCCGAAAAGCCCCCAATTCCCTGCATTGTGCAAGCAATCCCCCTGATTAAACTCCTATAAGAGATCCCCCTAGTGAGTAAAACAGTATATGTTTAATGACATAAGCATTTATCTGGTATGTTGTTTGTGCTCCCCGTTATATATTCAGGGTCACCACCCTCTAGATTTTGTCAAGAGGGTGTCCAAAACTCAAAAGTTTCTCAAGAGTTTGAACCAACTAGGTTATCTTAAACCAACCGGGCCTCTATCAAACTGTATATTTCCCTCTGAACGTATTAACTACTTAAACCGTCTCCAGCAGCAATAACTGCAGTCAAATGTTTCTGATAAATGGTGGAATTCTGGCCCACTCATCTTTTCTGACCCCCATTTACTGCGGCCACATCTGAGGGATTGTGAGCACAAGCTGTTCGTTTCAGACACACACTGAAACCCTTTATTTTGGAAGTAATGTGTTTTTGATTATTTGTAAGCTGAAAAAGTCTATTTCATAACCTTTAATTACAACTGATTCATTATTTGCGGTTGAACTTGAACAGCGAGTCTGTTTTATTGTGTATAACTTTTTTTAAATACCATAACGCTCGGTAAGATAATGAAATCTAATTTATTATTATAAATACAAATATATAATTGTCATTTAAATCGTGTATCATAGAACAGTAGAACTGAAGAAAACACAATAACTCACTCAAAAGTTCTCCTGAATGTTTGTAGATTCTGTTCTTACCTCAAAACAAATCCAAAATAAGAAAACATGTGTGAATGTCAGAATTTTCATAAAAACTGCGTAATCGGGGTATAAGAACAAGCTTCATCATGAGAACAGTTGGTGAAGTAAGTTTCATTGTCCTACTGCATGATCTGGTTGCTCACTGACGACCTGACATTCTCATTCATAACATTCTGCCAGAGAACAGAATATGATTCCCTCAGTAACGGCAAGTAGTCTCCCACCTGAAGCAGCAAAGTATCCCTCTCCTCCTTCTTCCCTCCTCCCTTCTCCTTCCCCCTCCCTTGTCCGTGTCTTTGAGTGGCAGCTCCTGGTGGCGTGGGCTGGTCATCACCACAGCTGCTCCCCATCCACAATCAAGCCTGGCAGTATTTAACCCATGTTGCCACATCCATTCATTGCCATGTTTTTTTTGACTCTGAGACTAATGTGACCTCCCCTCCTGCTCCAGTTGCCGCTGCTTTGACCTGCCCACCTCACCTGCCACTCCTCTAGCTTTGTGCAGCTCTGAGCGACAACCTCAGCCACAAACCCTCTGTGCCTCTTCAGCTGCCAGAAGAAAGTTCTTAAAACCTCTCCTGAGTTTGAGTTCTGCTCTTAAGGTCCAGAGTAGCGTGTCAAACGTTAACACATTAGCCTGCTGCCTCCATGCCGGCCCACGGGTGAAGGAACCCCTGACTTCCAAAGAGTTCGACTTTTGAATCATCAGTCCAGAGAAAATCTCCTAAAATCTTTATGGATTATAATGGAGTGTCGTGCCAAAGATGAGCTTTAATGTTCCTCTGGGTCAGAGGTGGCTGCTCTGCCGTTGCTGACAATTTTGTCCAGTGTCTTTCACAAAGTTGAACCATGAACATAACCTTTACTGAAGTGAAAGAGCCCTTCAGCTCCTTTGATGTCTCCTTTGGATTTATTCTTCTCTGAAACTTCTCTTTGTCTTGCTCATGGAGGAGCTATGGGAGATCGGCCACTTCAGGGAAAGTTCTCTAATGTTCCTTGTCTTCCTAATGTGTGGCTAGTGTGTCTCATTGTGGGTCTGCAGGATTAACTTTTTTATTTGCAAATAAGCTCAACAAACATCTGACTACAAATATTTTTTGTCCCCCGTCTAAATACACCCATTAACAGTGGAAACAATACATGCAAAAACAAATGAATAAAACAAAAAGTAGAATTCATGTTCATCATTTACACATAATATCTGCATTACAGAACATATATATATATATATATATATATATATATGTGTTTGGTTGCACTAATTTTCAGTCTCTTATTTCTTGTTGAGAAATGTGACTGAACCTGTTAGAAATAGAACCCATTGGCAGCAAGTATATGCTAAAGAGCAAGGGGCCAAGGGTGAAGCCCCCCTTGCAGACCCATGCACCTGCTAAGTAGGATTTCTTTTTGCATATTAAGGTCAAATAGTTTTCTTAAAACATGCTTCAACAAAAGGTTGAGGTAATTTAACAAAAATGGACGATCATCCATTAAATACAAAATTTTTATCATGAAACGATTTTATAAGGGAGATTATTTTTAGTTTAAAAAAAAAATAAAAAATGCTAGACCAAACAATTTTTCATTATACAGTTAATGTAGGCCGTCTGAGATATTAAATTAATAAATGTCCCAAAGAAATGTTATATGCAAAGAAAAGGTTTTTCAATGGTTTTTCTCTTAGTGAGGACATTAAAGGGTTAAATGATGATTTAACTCAGCAGGATTGGTAACAATCATGTCCGGGGGTGTCTGATCCAGCTTTAACCCGTCGTAAATGCAGTTTGTTGGATTTTTGGATTCAGCTTTTAATGAGGCAAATTCTTTTTCACAGGCCTGGTTCAACTTAAATTCCAATTTTTGTTTTATTTTTAGGTTTCATCTCCTCATAAAGTCTCTCACTCATATCAACGTCTAAGATCGAAACAAATTCGATCCTTACCAAAATGGAATGTCACCGCGTCTGGAACTTATTGCTTTGCATTTAATGTGGTAACTCCTCAAAGCCTGAGGCTGATTGTGGAGGCTGAGGCAGAACTTTCATAAGAGTGTGAGGCAGAATAAGCCAGTTTTGTATGCTTGTAGACCACCGGCTAAAAAAAAATAAGCCAGTGTTCGGCTTACCGAAAAGTCCAATTTTTCTTATTTACCAAAGACAATGACTTGCAGATGATTTTGCTTCCCACAAAATGTGCAAGCTAGCAAGCATCCAAACAAGCATAAATCACATTAATTAGTTTTGCAGCTGTGGTGCGTTCCTGTTGATGCCTCAGTGGCTTCACCAAGATAAGAACTCCTAATGCCAGGCTGTAAATATAAACAGCAAACCAAGATTGATCAACAAACACCAATTAGTGCCGTGGGTTGATAACTTAGGCTCTTATTTAGATTAATTATGGTCTTTAGGATCTGAAAAATAAACAATATAATGCAAACCTATCTTAATCAAAGACACTAAATTACCTGAGTTAATCCTCTTCATCCTATTCTGTAATTGGGATTTAGTCCTTTAATCATTTTTTATGAAATGTAAACTAAGACTGATTTCATATTTGATTGTTGTGCATTGAAAACGTATTTAAAAATGAGGAAGATTCATATTTCCCTCATTGCAGATTTATGTGAATCACTCATCCGTCCAAGTTTAACTCGGCTGCTTTTGGGTCGGCTGTAGATCAGCGGGTAGAACACACGCATCTCCCAAGCAGAAGATCAGAGGGTAGCCAGTTCAAGTCCGGACAGGGTCTACTTTGTGGTAGGGTCCTTGAGCAAGACCCTGAAACCCTAATCCCCAGGGGCCTCAAAGGGGCCACCCACTGCTCCCTCAGAGATGGGTCAAATGCAGAGAAAATAATATGACTGTTTGATCAATAAAGGATATATCATCGTATTGTACTTTGCTGATCACACTTCTTGCCGTATACACAATAATATCTACATAGAACAAAAAATATTTGTACATTAATCGGAACATTCAAAGTCCCCCTTAAAATGTGCGCCTGTGTTTATTGTCTATAGCTGTTGCGTCCTCATATTATGACCCGACCACCATCACGATCCTCTAGTCTCCGTCCACAACGTCGACTGCTGGACACCAGAATGCTAAATAATGTTGAAGGTCAGTTATTCTTTACATCTTTTTATATATACCTAATTAACGCTCTGTACATGCCTATTGGGTGTTAATAATTAAGTATGAAGGTAATTCACATTTTTCCTCTTTTGTAAATATTTTATTTATCTTTCTTGTATCCCTTCAAGAGTAAATGCCTCTGAGGAGCACGACCCCGAGACTTGTGACAAATGGATAAATAAGGCATAGAAATATCTCGGGAAGATATTGTGTTTTGTGATGTTTGATATGTATTAAATAAAATTAGAAAATTCAAAAAGAAAAAAAGTGAATGGATTGACAAAGAAAATAAATAAGAAAATTAATAAAATTGTCAGATCTGACTTAAAAGTACCCAGAAATAGTTTCTGGCATATCCTTACATTACTTCCGTTACATTTTGTTGACCTTACATCGGACCTCATGATGTGTTGTCGTAATAACGTTTTATTAGCAAGATGACAGAAAAACGTTTGCATGAATTTGCATGAAATGTTACCCAGAGGTTTTGGCCCTTCCTAGAGATGATTATATTTGTGACGTTTCTTGTGCCAGCATTTTAATCTTTAATCTTCTTAGCAGAAACAAATTGAAGGCGCAAGAGAGTAAGGAGGGACAAACTGTGGGGTTTGTCTGAGTTTTCATGGTCGATAACTGGTTGATTCTGGTGACAATAATGTCTACCTTGGTTACCGTTGTGCGTCTGCGAAGGTTTGCGCTGCTTTTTTCTAGTAGTATATTTCTGGGTGGCTGGTCTCAAGATGATCATGCAGGTTAAAAATCCAGATGTGAAGGTGCGAGGCTCTTGAGGTAACGGGGCCTGGGCGGTGGGGCCGGCTGACTTCACTGCCAAAATCTTGAAACTATAAATGAGATGGTTTATGGTGGTGAACTGAGCATGGAGTTCACAGCCAACTGCTGTGTTGGACAATCCTGTAGCCAGGATGCAAATTACACTCTCCCTTTAAACTTGAGACATGTCTGGCGTTGTTTAACGTGATAAAATTACACATTTCAGAACGGCCTTTAGCAGTCAGGTGCCATTGGGTGTCCACCAAAGGTTCATTTATTTTCTTTGTGTACATACATATGAATAGAAAATTCCGATCATTTCTGTGTCCGCCGCCGCCACAGGTCCTTTGTGTTAACACTATAACTCAAAGACTGCTGCATGGATCATTTATTTTGTTTTATACTCACACAGATCTTAGTACGAAGAGGAACAGGAGGGATTTTGGGAGGGGTCAGTTGTATAATTCCAACATAAAGGGGAGCTTTATCTCAAAGTTTTCAACCGTAATTCCTCAAGGATTCGTCCGATTTAGTCCAAATTTGGTGCATTTGAATTGCCTCAAGGAGGTGTAACTCCTGTTTTACTGAAGTAGTTCATATTTTACTCACTAGTGAGACCTTATTAATGAAAAACACTGTTTTCTGTACATAATTCAAAAACTATCTCATGGATCTTTTTAAAAAAAAATTCCCACATAGAGTTGCTGTGAGAGGAGAACCAGATTTATTTAGGGAGATATTGGTCGTGTCGGGTTAGGGTTAACTCTGACCCTAACCCTACACGACCCTAGTTGACACTAAAGGGAGCTTTATCGCAAAATGTTCGGCATTGGTCGATTTCATCTAAATTTGTTGTATATGAATTGACTCAAGGAGACCTATCTTTTTTATATCATATGTTACCCTAGAGGTTTATTTGTTATTCACTAGGGGGAACTTTTTTTACGAAATTACATTTTTCCAGACATACCTCAAAAACTACTTCATGGATAACTGTCAAACTTTATACCCTCATAGACTTTGTATAAGGGAGAACTGGATTGATTTTGGGAAAAGTGGATTTTATTTTTCTGACACTAAGGGGAACTTTATCTACAAAAGTTTTGGGCCACAATTTCTCAACCATTTATCTTATTTAGTCCCAATTTGTTATATTTGAATCCAATCAAGGAGATCTTTCTTGTTTTGTGTCATAAGTTACCCATATTTTAATTTAATAGTTCATATTTCGCTAACTTTGGGGAGCTTTTTTAACTAAAAATACTGTGGATATAGTCGGGGATGACACAATATATCTTGTTTAAATATGTCATCATATTCTCTGACATTTATCGAGTCTTGCTTGAGTTGTAGCTATACTGCCCCAAGCGATTTCTGCCATAACTGCTCGATTTCATCCAGGTTGTCCTTAGCTATAGAGCCAGTCTGCCGACACCGAAGGAAAAAAAAAATCTCCTGGCCAAGACTTAATGAGGCGAGCGAACATATGTTAAAACAAGTTGAGATTAATGCGAACAATGCAAACTGCTATTTTAGAGGACTGTTTGATTACGCTGACATTTAGAATCTATAGCTAAGGGTCTCTTCTTATTGGTTAAATACATTTCAAAATTAAAGTTAGATATATTACTCAAAACATGCTAAATTAAATTAGTTTCTTTTCAGACGATGAAAAGAAACTCCCCCCAATAGGGTATTCTTTCTTTAAATTCCATGTTTGCAGTGTGGGCTACGTAGCTGTCAGTCGTGCCCCTCTGACTGGTGCTGAAGGCCACGTTCACACGGATGGAAGGTTTCAGCTAAACGCTCACATGTTATTGCTTTTCTGTGGAGTTAAATGGAGCCTGGGCACACACCGCTCATGACTGCATCCTTTGGCCGCCACATTCAAACACCGCACTGACCACCACTGGTCAGGACCCCAACCACCGTGGCAACTGAGAAATCTCAGTGGTCAAGGCTCTCCTTTTTCCCCCACCGTGCTATGCAGCAGACATATTTTACTGTTTGGAAAAAGATGATGATGAGAATAACAAATGGATATGGTTAAAGGAAAAATGTATCAAGTTAAACCATGTAGAGCTGCAGTTTATTCAAGATTGATAAAATGTTGGCATAAAAAGATTGAATCCGAGGCCACCTCTACCAACAAGCCATATTTGTGGAGAGAGAACAGCTCAACCATTCCGCATGAGCTGCCTTCCTTTAGCAGATCCCAGCAGGGGGGTAACGTTGCATTCATATGATTTGGACCCTCAGCATGTGCTCATGATATCTGTGGCTAGCTAGTATCTGTAAGAATGCTGCAGGGACCAAAACGGAAGGAGGTTCACCGTCTCTGTGAAGAACGCTCCACCCTCAGTGAGAAAATTGATTTTCATCATGTTTAAAAAGCTGTTTGTAGCTATTCTTTTCAGTATGGTTGGAAAATACATTTTGTTTTACAGTTAACACAACAAATATTTTAATCTTTTTGTATCCTTGTATTTTGTTTATGTGTGAACATTTTCAAATTCTGAAACTGATAAGGTGTAATTGCATCACCACTGGAAAAAGGTAACCAGTAGTAATGATTGGTAACAGTTAACGAGATTCATTTCAATATTCTGGTAAAGAATGTGTATTCATTCATAGTTTCTATGATAGGGACCGATACAGTATACACAGTCCAATGCACGAATAAGAGAAAGAAGCAGAGAAATCCAAGAAGGCAACCTGAATCAAGCATAAGTAAAGCATCCATTTAAAAAGATAATGTAAAAACTAGGCCTACACTGGTGTCCCTGACTGCACACAGTTTTGCAAAAACTATTAAAAATGTTAAGGTATGTTTGCCAGGCATGTGGTTGGCAGGGTAGTATTTTGGATCTGGGCCAACACTGTCGTCCCTGACAGCAAAAATGTTCAGCTTTGAATGCAGAAACTTTATCTGCCAACTTGAAGGCAGTTGTCCTTCTTCGCCAAAAATGACTTCAGCAGGTGACGACGGCTGATGCACCGTGTGAATGTGTTGGCATGATAGGGTTGGGGATTCAATTTGGGTGTTAAATGTAATTATCGTGATATAATTATATGTTTTTTAAGTTGTTTTTTTTTCCTGAATCGTTTTGTGGTCCAGTTTGTTCTGTGACCAGTTAACAAATATTTTATGTTAAATAATGTTATTTAATGTTATTTAACAATGGGGACCAATGCTCTAGCATGATTTAAAACTGAACTGAGGGTTTACAATTATCAAGCCATATATATTAGAATAATTACATTCAGGGAAGACTAGAGAATGAATGGTAAAGGGTGTTTATTTAACAATCAGAAATTGACAGATGGATAGTTTATTTAACAATGTGCGAGATGATGAATATAAAGTCTTTGGCACTGAGGCTGGGCGGGGAGTTCTGATCGCGCTGAGCGATATGTTCTGAGCGGCAGCAGAATAAATAGACCCCCCGAGCTTGGACCCTGGGACTGGAGCCGGAAGGATGAGGAATCCAAGAAATTGTATGAGGCGGAGGATGGGAGGAGGAGGATGGGAGGAGGAGGATGTGTGTATTTGGCAGCAAAAGAGCTGAGGAGGGAAGAGAGCCATATTTAAAACAGGGAGCAGCTCCGTGATTGGTTGACATGAGGGAGATATATATATATTATAGAGATAATCATAGGATCTAGCAAAATGTTCATAATTTTCATTATCAATGACTGAAAAGTCGGGAATATTATGGAATCATTATCGCCACGTCCGCCTCATTCCCAGATCCTTCCTGTAAACAAGATAACTAAAAAACTCTTAAGTGGATCATTTTAAGATTTAATTACCCCATAGACTTTAGTGAGAGGAAGAAGTGGATTGATTTCAGGAAAGGTCAGTTAAATATTTCTTTCACAATAGGGAGCCTTATTTTCAAAAAGGGTTCTGGCCATAATTTGTCAACCGTTGGTGCTGATGAATCCACCCGTGGAGATCTATCTTGTATGTATCTTTAATTGTATGTTTTACTAGGGGGATGTTTTTCACAAAAATATTTATTACAAAAAGTAGTATAACTATATACTTCTTTGCAGATAATATACACTGGATTACTTGTACCGATGACATTTCTCTACCATTATTGAGTAAAATACAATATAATATCAAGAACAACTTTTTTTGTATTAATACATGTCGTTTACAACAAGCGTTTCTTTTTTTGTAACGGCTCTGTGCAGACCAAAGCTCTCAAGGGAATGCTTTTGACCTTGGTCTGAGGTCAAAGGGGGATGAATCAAGTTTAATAAGTTTGACAATGAATTTGCCAATTTTAAGCTCAATTTATTTAATCATATAACTGTTTGCAAAGTATCACGTAGTTGGCCATTAAATAAAATGTGTTTATAGCTGATGCTGAGTTTTAATCACAGGACTGTAGCACCGATCAGCCCATTGCAGACAGCTTTTGCAGATCTCAGACTGACGCCACCAGATGAGCAGCGAACGGGAACTCGCTCCATCTGTGTGCTGCTCAAAATGTGTTCAGAGAGCTTGTGAAAGAAATCGAGCAGACCAAATACCTGGTCGGGTCAGGGACAGGTTGAGAGGCCACACCATAAGCACCAGCCAATGAGAGCAGACCGGCGTGGGTTGGGGTTACACTGGATTTGGTTATAATTATTGGGTAATAAGTTGACTTAAGAAAAAGGCAGGAAAATAATTGCTTCAAAATTTCCAAGTAAAGTAGATCATTAATGTTAGTGGAGCGAATAAATGCGTGCTAGTTCTGGCACTCAGATCCAGCTGCACCGCTGTAAACACACATACACACACGTCATGCCCCAGTCTGCTCATTCGTCGGCAAGCACACCCTCACAATTTTACCATCTTTTCAAGCTGCGGCAATTTCCCATCTCCCCCCTCGGCCTGTCAGAGCTGCTGCTGCTCGCAGTAAGAACTAGTGCTGGACCTATGGCCACACCCCCCTCCGCCATAAGGCTCTGGTTAGGGAGGTTAATTAAGATTGTTCATCACTCCCGCTCGAAAAATGATCACAAAAAATAAAGGAACACTTAATCATATACTCAATAAGACTGAGTTAGTTAAACTGCTGGGATTTAGATCTGTCCAGTTAGAGGGTGTGAGCGATCGTTGAATCAATTTCTCCTGCTTTGGTGAAAATTAAAGGGGAAAACAGGTGGACAGGTGAGGCGACAGCAGGACAACATCCAAAAAGGTTCTGGTTCTACAGGTGGTGACCACAGACGATTTCTCTCTCCTCATCCTTCCTGACGGATTCTTCTCTCGTTTTTCATTTTTGATAGTATCCTTGATAGAACCGGGTAGCATAATGTGGTTCCTGCAGCCCAATCAGGTTACACAGGTAGTCCAGGTCCTCCAGGATGGCAAATCCAAAGGTGAAGGTTTACTGTGTCTGCAGCTCAGACGCACCCTCATGAGCGAGGAGGAGATACCAGGAGATACCCGGAGATTGGCGGTTACCATGGAGAGCTGGATAGGACTGTAGAAGGTCAACAACGGAAGGACCAGCATCTACTCCTGTGAGTAAGGAGGCGTACTTCCAGAGCACTAAGAAAATGACCCCCAGGGGGCTACTGGTGTGCTTGTTGCTGACGTAAAGGAATTATCTTGTTAATTTGGAAAAAAAAACAGGATGTGGATATTTGTATTTCAGCGACGGCTAGACTCTTTGAGTCAGTACTTATCCAGCCCAAATTAGTTTCAGAAGAATTATCTTACACCAGTAAAACACTTCATATCGGTTTGTGGTCCTGGAGAAATGCAGCAATGTCCAGCAGATCTGCCTGGAGAACTTCCTCGGGTCCGTTTGCAAAGCTGACAAACTAATAACAACAACATCTGTATCACAGCAAGACTTTTCACCCTTATGCGCTCTCCTTTTTTTCAGCCTTTTTGATCCATCACAAAAAAACAATAAATTCACAATAAATAGTACTTCAATATGAGCAATAACGACGATATTTACCATTTGTCAAACATGATTGAAGTATCAATATCTCAAGCCAAGCCCAAAAGAAGACTCAAACTTAAAGAAGATTAAACTTAACTTGCATTATTAAGCTAAAAACAATATTTATAACGAGAGAATTATCTCTTGTGTCGCTTTTTATTTTATCTGTTTTTATCAGGAAAAACAGGGTAATATTTTGTTTTTCTACACTTTTATATCAATAAATGACTCAATTTATTTACACTGTGCCTCTTTTACTAGTTAGCACTGGGCCATTAAATTTGAGACATCTTTAATAAAATGCTATTTAAAAATGCATTGCATTACATAAGTTACTTCCTCACCGATGCTATAAGAGTTTATCGGTGAAGCTGATTAGTCGTGTTTGCAGTTTGTCTCTATCGCACATGTATGTGAGATGAATCTCCCAGGTATTCCTTGCCACAAACACTGATGAGTGCGTTGTTTCCAAATCAGCACACCGTCAATCAGTTGTGAAAGTGCCGCGTTGAGCCGTAACAACAAAAGTTCCATTTGCGTGATTCACAATGCTTCATGAGTGTAATTAATACAGGACTTAATGATGTTAGGAGTAGCAAAGCTTCTAACACATTTTGTGTAATTCATGACCCCTGTGTCGTCATTTTTCTCTTCTTCCACCAGACCCTCTCCTTCGCCCCTGTTGCCACAGATACGGATCAGAATACCATTTTTCTCTGTAAGAAGCAGATGAATGTCAGAGACTACCCACCCAACCCAGAAAAAACTCTTTAGGTGTTGAAGCTCTTCATCGTTCCGTTTTACCACACATCTTCCTTTCTTAAATTCAGAATATGAAACGCGGCAATGGAGCAACGACAGATATATTTTTAGAATCCTGGTTGTTTTCCGCCTCGTCTCAGCGGCATCTGCTCGAGGGTATAAACACCCAGACACATGTTGAATTAGTGAAGAGTTTCAGCAAATGGTCTGCGAGCTTAGAAAACCACAGAGATAATGATAAACCAGGCGCTTCATCTCCGAATCCAAAACTAATCTGGGCCCGAACTCAAAGAAACGTTTAAAGAAGTGATCTCATCGTGCCAGTGGTGGCTCTAATATTTTTCTAAAAGTCCCCTTGTACTCTGCCAGCGTTCTGCATCATTCTGGTGCCTGTGCTCTAAAAATGTCAGTCACACTGAAGAGGTTAGCCCCAGCCTTTAAGGAGAGCTGATGGAATATTACACAAATAGACGGGCTGTATCTGATCCCAGCTCAGCATGTTGTAAGACCATTCCAGTCCAATCTCGCCTCTCTCTGTCACTTCATTAAAAATACAAAGAGGCTAAAGAAGGTCCGGTCATCAGCAATCTCTGTTAAAGCTTCCAGTGAATGCATGCGTTAATGTCGTTTAATGCTGTTTCATCTGAAAAACCACATTAGACTCAGATTTAGTAATCTGGGTTTGCCCATGCTCGTCTGTATGATGTCATTATGCTAAACTGACCTTTACTGCCAGATTAAGAGGGGTGGAGGGAAAAGAAGGAGGCTTTGCATAGGGAATTAACACGAATGAAAAATGGTGTATGTGGCATGTGGGTGATGAAGTATTCACCAGTATTTTCAACCTAAGTGCCATTGACTACAAATCAGAATGAGAGTGACAAAATACCTCTTTGTGGTTTGATCAGCTCAAAGCCATGTCCCTAAATTAATGTTTAGCTCTTTCAGGGAATTCCTGGCTTCAAAGCGTTGGTCTTTTTACACCCTAATAAGCCTGGGCACAAAAACAAATCTGATACATACTGTATAAAACAGCTAGGTCTGTTCCAGTACAAATGTTTTTCTATTTCTTCAGTCTCCCTGCAGAATTATTCCTGTTTCCTTTGTTAAACATTATCAGTGCCACTTTATAATACGACTATATACCTATGAGACCTTATAGAAGTTTTATGAATGGTTTATGCTCACTTTAAAGTAAGTTGTGAACACTTTATAAATCATTAATAAGCTGCTATAGATTATTATATTGCCAAATAATGAGCCTACTTTTGTCCATACTGCTAAGCCTTGTCACAGCATCCTTGGTATTAACTGAGTTGTTTCTTACCCAAAAAAAAGTGCAACCGAGTCATCATTCCATCTTTGGTTAAATTGTACAAACACGTTTGCAAATATAATATTAGATTTTAAAAAACAACGCTGTTCAAACTCGATCTTGCCGAATAGTGAACCCGTTTGAATGTTAACCAATGTGTTATAACCGTGTTATAACATTTTTATAATTTATTTCTGATTTACAAGTTAACAACCCAACTAATAACCACATTAAAAAACAGTTTTATTATATAGTGAAGCAAATCTATAACGGCGGTAAGGAGGTGCATCCCACACTGCAATCCCTTCCTTCCACACCTGAAACAGTCTTAGGTCAGTCAAAGACTGCAGGACTTTCTAGCCAATTCTGAAATCAGGTTTTAACAAATACATAATGAGAATCTCTACACATCGTCTACATTAAATGCACAAACCACACTATTTGAGGATAAAGGGGCATCTCACATGACAGCATTTTCGGAGAAATTCTTTATTCTGTGGCAGCTTTAAATGCCAGATAATGCCAGATGTCCAGATAATATGGGCCAAACATTAGAACCGACCAAAGTCCCAGACCAGTTTTTTTCTCCTTATCATCGGAAAGGGCGAAATCAGGTGGAATCAGCCTAATAAAGTGTGAGCCTAGTTTATGCGTCTAGATGCAGTCTTCTTTACTACTTATAATTAATCTTCTAACCTAAATGCATACATTTTTGTTTAATAGATTTGATCAATTTGGGTTAATCAAGAAAGATTTTTTTCAAACTTTATAAACGTTTACTTGATGTTAAAGAAAGGTTCATATGTCATAATTGTGAAATTGATCCACATGCACAAAGATCTGTAAATCAATTCAAAATGATATAAATTGCAAGTTTTTTTTGTCACTTTACATGGTGACGGTATGGGTGATGGTATATTCCAAAGATTACGCGCTGGAACATTTGTTGTAAAGTTTTTCCTTTTTAGGCCCACACAACACCTTTACCGTGTTAATAAAATATCAGACAGCAACAAAAACTCACATGTAACAAATGTTGTTATTTGTTGGTATGATAGTCCCATCATACCAACACATGAATAATATGGCAGTGAAAAGGCAAAACAATTTAAACTGTTACTGTTCTTTTCTGTGGTTATGCCCTGGATAAAAAAAAAAGAACCATGGATCGGTTTTAACTCCCATCAAAAGCACAAATAAATACTGCTATTCTAAAAATCACACTAATCAAATATAATTAATTTGTAATAGACCACTTCTTACAATGGCAGACACAAAAGGTGGGAGGAGTGAGCAAACCTTTCTCCCGGATGATTAATAAACTGTGACTTATTCTTAAACTTATTCGTATATTGATCATCTCGGCTATTATCAATATTCATGGAAGTTGGAGGTCTCTGCTTGAGAAGATGGATAGAGCCTTCCACTGCATTAACAGCTTTGCCGCTCTATCCATCACTACCAGTTCAACAAAGGGGAGTGAGAAGAGAAATCACCTTACAGTAAACACACGGTGGGTGAACGGAGGCATGAAAATATTTTACTGTAACACTCTTCAGCGCCGGTATTGATCCCCGGTAGGTGAACTTATTGCCTGCCCTGTTGACAGAAAGGAGATTTTCTTCTTGTGTCTTTCTTTCCTGAGGTTTTTAACACAAAAACACAAGTGTCACTCAAACTGATGTATATGAAGTAGCGATGCACAGATACTGGTACTGGTACTGATGTGAGCACTGACTTTGACCTCCATCCCAATCAAAGACTTCTTTAGCAGTCTGAAGAGGGTCCACCTGTCCTCTCAGGCTCTGGTCAACTTCCACACTGAGAGAATTCTCACCAACTGCATCTCAGTTTGTGGATAACCCTTATGCACCTCTACCCCTCTCCTCCACGCCATGATTCAAAAGAGATTCATGGATCATTTTCAAATTTTAGACCCACATAGACCTTAGTACGAGGAAGAACTCGATGGATTTTTGAAAGTCAGTTGTATATTTGCAAGACTAAGTCCAGATTGACGGTTATTGAGCCGTCATTTTTTTTTACGAAAAATACTTTTTTCAAGCAGTGAACTTCACATTTAATTTGATAAGTGAAATCAGGGTGATTGCTCGTACGATGCAGGGGATTGGGGTCTTTTCAGTGATATAACTTTGCTGTCAGGGAAGACAGCATAGGCCTTGTTATCTGTGTTACACATCCTCATCCTAAAAATCCACATTTTAAAATTGCTCAGAAAATTAAAGCTTTTTTCACTCTTCTGCTACCTCCTATTACTTTGTTGTCTCAGTACTAGATCTCTGCACGATGACAATAAATCAAATCTATAAATGTAATTATACCAGTGCAGATACTGGGCTCAAATACTCTCGTACACTTTATGTCAAAAATGTCACTTTAGGCTAAACTAGCGACTGTTAGCTGAGCAGGTTAGCTTAAGAGGAGTAATGTCAGCACTGTGGAAGTATTTTGGTATAAAAAAAGTTTAGGTTGATGAAAATGAAAAACATTTTTTTTAACTTGGTTAGAACTCAAATTTATGTCTTGGTTTCCATTCCATTTACATTATCTGACCAAAAATTGGTGAGTTCCCGATAAGAACTAAAATAAAAGCAAGAGGGCCATACAGGCCATATTTACTGTAAACCCCCCCCCCCAAAAAAAAACAAAAAACATGTCCTTTCATTTGTCTTGTCTCGTCTTTGTCTTTCACATAAGGCTTATCTGTCCCACTTGGATGAGGAAAATGTAAAAGTTCCAAATAATAAGAAATAGTGCAGTCCCTCAAGGAGTGAATAAATTATCACAATCACACATGCACAGAAAATAAAAACTAAAACAAACAAGCAAAAACAAGTGAAATAAAATCATTACACATCAAACAATCATTGAGAGTAAACCCTGATTTATAAAATAACTGTAAGCGACTCATATTCCAATGATAATGGGAATAATTTAGTCCGTCTGATCAGGTGTTCAGGAAGAGAAGGTCGACTCTAAGGATACATGAACGTTTGCACCTTTGAACCTGACACATCAAACCCTTCTTTACCTTCAGCAGGCACTAAATGTATCTCCTGTCAGGCCTGCTGACATGAGAAACACTTACTGCACAGGCTGCAGATTCATCTATCACTCCATCACCATGTCATTATCCCAATGTCACGTCATTATCATAATTATTATCATGTTATGCAAACAGAGAGCAGGTAATTGATGGGTCAGCTAATCTCATCTCTGAGGAGAAGTCATCGCCTTGTTAGTGATCCCAGGGAAATTGCTCAATGAGCATGTTTTTGAAGTGTGTGTGTGTGTGTGTTTGTTGAGTGTGGCTGTCAGTTTGAAGCTGAGACCACCAGATGGTTGAGGGGGGGGCACACCTTTGATTGTACAGTAAAACTGTAAAACACGTCTAGAGCTTTAGACGAGAGGACAAAACGGAACAATTCCTCACAGACAGGAACAGTGTCTCCCTTTTCTTCTCCCAGTAGGAGACTCTGCTGAAATGAGTGCAGGGAATCCTTCGGCGCCGGTAAATGGAGTGCCTCCATCCTCAAGCAGAGCCACCATGTTGTCTTGTAACGGCCAATCTCCTCCTCAATTGGGCTTGTCGGGCCTGGAGCTGATTTCCAGAAACAATTTGTTGACACTTTGTGTCTGTTAAAATGAAGCATATATAATGTCAATAGTCTCATTTACACAGCCTGTCAATGTCTGTATAAAGACATGGGAGGGTCGATGTTCTGCCTCTGAGAAGGTGGTGGAGATAGCAAGAGGCAAAACGGCTATCTGAGGTGAAAAGGCAGGATGGGTTCTGATGACGGACTAAAAACGGAGTGAAGCTAAAAACACACTTTTAGCTTCACTCTATCTTAATAATTCTGATTGTAAGAAGCCTCTTCTGCCCCCTGATCTTCACGTTGCACCAGAAAATGACTGTTGTTTTTTCATGAGCGTGGATCATCTGTTTCTGTTGACTCTCATTCATTCAGCCAGGTCATGGTAATGTTTGAAGGTTGAATCCGATGCAACTGGATTTCTGTTTATACTTGAAGCCGTTTAATTTTCACCCAAGAGACTTCCTCAGTCCTCAGAACAGGTCATCTGTGTCCGTCTTCTCATGTTCTCTTCATCTCCGTCCGTCACCTCAACCAACTGCATGTCCTCTCTCACCACATCCAGAAACCTCCTGTCTGGCCTTCCCCTTTTTCTCCTGCTTGGCAGCTCCATCTCCAGCATGCTTCTACCAATAGATCCACATGTCCAAACCATCTCAATCTGGCTTCTTTTGCTTCTTTTAATTTGTCTCCAAACAAAGTCTCTCCAACCTGGCCTGTCCCCTCTAATCATCTCCATCCTCCGAAAAGAAAATCTCGCCAGAAAATTATCTAATCAAGACAAATTAAGCATAATGGTGCTGGACTGATGACATCATAGCGCTCCTATCAACTCCTATCTGACTCACGTGAATGAACACACTCTCCATCACTGAGCTGTTTTGGTGGCGAAAAAGGGGATCTGCAAAGTGTGAGACAGTAGGTTTTAACATCCTGGATGATTGATGTGTGACAGAAGGTGAAGTAAAAGAGCACAAAGAGGTACAGAATGCTGATTCGTGAGCTTTGCTACTGTACAACATGAGCCTGCTTGTGTCAGAGTTTATTTTGTTATGCCTTATAACAAAATAAACTATGTTCCCCTTGTCTCTGTTTCTCTCTAGCTTCCTGTCGGGAGCGGTGCTCACTGAAGCCAGCCGGAGTTCCTAAGCCAAGATCACAGTGACGGAGACAACGACAGCAGAGGGAGTGACAGTTATCTGGCCAGGAACACTCCCATGCTCAGCGCTCGTGCACTATTCCATCATTAGCCAATGAAGCCCTCATAAAAGTGAGTTATGTGCCACGAGAGGGGAGGTTCCATATGGCGCAAGTGATCCAGAAAAGCAACGTGTCGCAAAAAGACCCCTAGAGCCCAACAAGTCATCTTTTACAGGGGCCTCCCTCCCCATCATTAATTGATTTTAATAACAGGCTGCGAGGGGCAGAATGCTCTCATTCATTGGGCTGATGGGGCTTTTCCCAGGTCCCTCAGCGAACACTGCAGCACTTAGAGCTGTTTGTTTGGATTGCTTCTAGTGTGTGTGGCTCTCGGACCGGCTCGGTTACTCAGTCAGACACATACTCAATGTCCCAGCCATTCACTCACCCGCTTGCTCAAACATTTGTTCATTTACCAGCTGAATAATTTCTTCACTCAATCACTGGCCTAGTCCTTTATGCACTCATTTATTCATCCCTCCCTTTGTAGAAAGGTTCAAAGGAACATGATCAGTGTCTCGGTAACCTTGGAGTCAAACACCTTCTCCATCGTATACAAAGACGATTTTCTGGGGAAAAACACAACACAACACTTGGAGAATATTCATAATTTCCTCTCCATAGTTGCTTGAGGCGGATCATTTTAGGCATTGATGGGGTCAGAAAACCCTAAATTTACAATATTTTTACTTGTAACTTTGATTTGAATGAGTTGGAACGCCTGACGATGGGGAGGGAGTCAAACCTGTCATAACTGTATAATAAACCCATTACTCCTGGGTTACAGAATTAGCACTGATGGGAATGGTATTTAGGAAGATATATGGAATATAATTATTATATACATTAATGCCTAGCCACTTTTTCACTCTGAAACAGAGCTTTAGTGTGATATTTTCGGTGGTGAGTGGCTTGTCCATATGTGTGTGTGTAATTGCATATATGCAGCTGTCTTCAATATATTTATGTGTTTGCACTGAGAGACTCTTGCTTTGCCTCGACAAGAGGGCATACAGTATTTGAAAGGTCCAGTGTGCAGGATTTAGGGGTAGAAATGGAATATGATATTCCAAATTATGTTTTCTTTGGTGGATAATCTCCTTAGACTAAGAGTCTTTGTATTTTTATTACCTTAAAATGAGCCTTTTATACTTCCCCTGAGCGGGTCGTCTTTGGCGTCCGTCGTGTTGCACTGCCTTGTTTCTACAGAAATCCAGATTGGATAAACCCTTTGAGAGCCTTTTGCACCTTTCCTGACAACAACAGGGGACGGCATTCAGGAGCTGAAGGTTCCGCAGTTGGTTGTCACTAAATCTGACACACTGGACCTTTAATATGTTTGTTTGCTGTTTTTTTTTTTGGGGTGGGGGGTTTGGGTTCCATTATATGACAAGAAAAATGTTTGTCCTTTGCATTTCAAAAATGTTCATCCAGCAGTTCAGTGAAAATGATCCTCATGCAAAGGAATCTGCAGAACATTTGGAAACGCTGTGGTATTCATGCATGTGGGCTTTTTCTACTTCTTTCTTTCATTTCACTTTATCCGTGCAACAAGTAGTTTAAAACTCATGGCTACATAAAAGGAAGAAATAAAAAAGCGATGGATAAATTATGAGTTACAACGCAGAAAAATAATATGGCGATGGGAGAAAAGAATATTAAAAACGTGATAAAAATAAATAAAACTAAGAAAAACTCAAAAATATATATTAAAAGTAAAAACAGAAATGTTAGGGGATCTGGTCATTTTAATTAATTTATTATGTTTAAGTTTGAAGTTTTCAATCATATCAAAATAAATTGCTAAAGTCTTTTATTTTGGAATTAAAGAAAGGGTTATTTTTCGCCTCTATGTTTATGATATTAATTAAAGTAATTACTTATGTTTCATTATTTGATGGATTAGAATTATTCATAATTATTAAAAAGTTTGTTGTTTTTTTTTTAAATAAAGAAATATAGACGTAGTGAGAAAATAATCCATAAACTTTATTGAATATAATAAAGTTCTCCAATCTAGCAGACTGAAATATTGAATAAAATGTTTTAATGATGTTTTGAATTAGGCTCTGAGGAACTTATAGAAGAATTGTATTCAACAGTTTTGTGTTTTAATACCTGCAAAGATATCAGGGAGGTAGGTTACATGTTCAAGATGGTTTCTAATAAAATCTGTTCTTTTCCAGTCCCTCTCCTTCAGACGGATGAAAATAACTGATCTCTTTTTAATTATAATAAATTCCTTTTATTGGGATTGTTCTTCCATAGTGAAGTATTTTCCATGTTTTTCCAAGTTGTCCGTGTTCTTTCTGTGAGTGTTAGGAATAAATCCTCAGACTCAAGCATGAAGTCGGGACAGTGATTATATTAATCCTACAAAGTTTGCGTCATCCGGCCCCTGAATCGTCAATATCATGTGAATGAAAGGCTAAACCACAACATAAATGTTATCGCTGTGTAAACTGTCACTCAAAGGTGGCGGAGGGGTTTCCTGAGCCTGTATTTCTGTCCCCTCTTTCCACTGAAGCATCCGTCCTCTGGGGATGACCCGGCACTCGACATCCCTCTGAAGGCTCCTAAACAGGTAATGGGGTCATGCTGACTCATTCCAGCAGTGAAGCTATCAGAATCACTCTCTCGAATAACAATTTTTCAATCCCCCTCAACCAAATAACACCCACAGAGAAAGCCGCCGAGAGTAACGCCTAGATAAGAATAAGGGAATATTTACTGTCCGGTGCATCCTATCCGTGTGAGCTGAGGAATATATTACAGGAATATAGCTGCATAAAAATAGCATGAGGTGCTCACGCTATAATGTGCCCTATACTGACTTTACGTATTATCATAATAAGTGTGCGGCTGAGACGTGCAATGTGACAGCAGGAATGAGGCAAAATGTACGGTTTTCATGCCTGAGACGAGGGGCCTCCGCAGGAGGTTTTCTTTGGAAAGCACCTGGGTGTGAAAATAGGGCCTCCCAGTCTGGCCTGAGAGGCTGTGTAAACAGAGGTTCCAGTCGGGCCAGCCTCCACTGGACTGGACCTCTCCAAACAGAAACCATGAGTCAGCCTCAGAACCCATGCACATTCCTCCTTGAGGGATAATCAGCCAAACGCAGCCTGGAAAATGCAGACTCTATAGGGGGTGATGGAGGTAAAGGAACATTATCCTCACATGTGTTGGACTGATTTCATCACAGCAAATCTCACATCTCATTTCCTCACACAATTAGCCCTCCTGGAAACTAGCAAGCAAACTCAATAACTGGATACAAATATTATACTTTTTCTCAATCAAAGGGTTGAACCTATTAGAGCTGCTTGCAGCCAATGCGCCTCTGTGTCCGTGTCTGCTGGGGTGGAAGGCTTTATTGAGTCTTATGGCCGTCTGAGCTCTGCAGAGAGGGAGACTTTCTCCTCATCTCCGGTCTGTGCGAGTGGCGAGGCAGGGGCCTCACACTCCACTAAGGAATATTTATCTTTCCAGCTGGTTAGATGGATTAAATGACTATCCCACAGAGCTGGGAAAGGGAAGGAGAGTTTGAAAGAGACGCCAGGGGATGGAGTGCATGAGAAATATGGAGTTTTGTGATGGAGAGCAGAACGAGGGGTGAGGAGCGGAGAGAGTCGCCGTACCATTTTACACTTAAAAGAAAACAAACAATACGAACGACTTTGCAAGTCACATTTACCCCCGGCTGCGAGGAATATGATTGTGACTTTGTCTTCTCTCAGCGGCGGGGGGTGCGAGATGTAAAAAAACACTTGTGCGCACAACACACACAGTTACAAAACGCACACGGCGTAACGCGAACGCACAGAGCTAATTAACTTCCTGATACATTCGCAGAAAATTCATTCTAAAGACAGAACACATATGTTCATGCAAATGTGATGAGAAGCCATTAAATGCTCAAATATCTCAGGCAAATGGAAAATATTTCCCAATTGCACACCGCCTTTGTCAATTTGATCGGACTTTATTTGTTTCTATGTTTCACACGACAAGGGCACCTGCTGCCTCTGCCGGCACCTCTTGATGAGGTCATCACAAAGTCAGTCTTACTAATATTAATCGATCATAATATACAGGATGTGCGTGGTCCGCAACGGTGGTGGTGGTCATTTTAGATTTTTCTCTCTGGGTAAAAATCATAATCAAAATATGCATAGTTTAAATTAAAAAAGTCTGTCCATTCGTTCTTTTCATTCAGTCAGTTTTCCATTTAGTCCAGCGGCCACTACATATAATCAACCCACTGGTGTCAGCACATAAACCGCAAATAAAGGAGTGTAATAACATCAAAGACCTGGTGTGTGAAATGTGATGCCGTGGTATTCAGAAAGGAATGTTGAATGGGTGGCAGCTACGTGTGTGTGATTGTGGGTATGCAAAGTGCAACCTAAGTGGGGAGCTGAAGTCATGGAAATTTCCCACTATAAAAGTGAAGGATGACAATGGATTTGGAGCATCAAGGCCTGCAGGATTATGGGGATCACATAAATCCCCCCGCGCCATAATTTTAGCAAACCACATCAAGCCCCATGTTAAGGGTTAATAATCCAGTTCCCCACCTCTTCCTGCGCCCCTCGAACCCAACCTCAAATCCCCAATATTAACGTGCGTATCCCAACGCAGCGCTTGAAATATAAAGACACGAGCACACACATAAACAGACTTGTGTTGGTTTACGCACACATCGACCGCAAGCTTATACCACACACACACACACACACACACCTATGCAAACATGCGATCACACACAGTCTGGCTGTGTTCTCAGGTCCGTCATGTCCCTGCTCATTTGACATCCCAGCGGTGTTATAAGTGTTGGCAGGGTGTCGTGGTGCAACCAGAGGAACTGCCTCCCGCAAAGCCCCGTCTTGTTCCACTCCCCCTCGGGGCTGCATCATCTGGAACTCTGTGGTGTGAGAGCAGAGGATCTGGTCGGAGAAGGCTGAAATCGATTGATGCACTACAACAAGCTCACCCTCCCCTTCACTTGTGTGTGTGTGTGTGTGTGTGTGTGTACGGTTGTGTTAGACTCCCCAGGTCTCAGCCTGGGTCCACTTTAACATCTGTACTAGTAGTCATCAAGAGTTTACCCACACACACACACATACATACACACACACACACGCACGCACACACACTCTCACACACACACACACACGCACACACAGATACAGACAGTGTCTTCTGGCTGTTAGGAGGGAGGAGCGTGCCACGAGGAGAGCTCCGGCTCCTCTCCTCTTCTGGCCCTGCTGTCGGAGCGAAGGCAGGGATAATATATAAGCCAACAGGATTAGGAGGCAACAAAGCATCAGGCTGAAGAAATCCACTCCCGGCCTTGGGGTCCAACCGGGTTCCTGGACTGTGCTGAAGCTAACTGAGCCTAACTGCTCACTGGCCCGGAACCTCTGTAGAATACCACCAAGACCATCATACTTACCCCTCCTGTGGCCTGTTCCATAAATCAGGTTTATCAAATAACCCAGGATTATATCAGTTAATCTTACTATCTTCGCTTTATTCAGTTCCATTAAGAATTCTAAAATATTTGAATCAATATGGAACCGTTCCGTATACAGCCGAATCCTTGATGTTTGTTTTTTTAACCCAAACATTTAACGTTTGAATGCTTTAATAAAATCATGTTTTTATCAAACTGGTGTAAAAACATTTCGAGATAACTTAATTTTTGTGATGTAAAACTAAGCAAAGTTGTGATTTTGATGTATGTAAATAAAACGAGGAATCTGTGTCCAAAAGGGGGGGAAAAGCTGTTGAGCTCATTCATTTCCAGATGAGGAAAAAAGCGATACCTTTAAAGCCTGATGTGACGTGTATCTAACAATACACTTTTCTGACAGCATTCTAAGAATAAATCCAATTAAGTGGTCCATTGGGTCTATTTCATGTACCCCCTAATTTTCCTTGGAGTTGGACCTGGAGCTGGTCCTGATGGGTTCAGCTCAGTTACTATGGCATGTTATGCTGGGAGAGCAGCCGGCTGGGCTAATCGTCTCTGAGGCTAAACCTCAGTTGTTGTTTGGTCAGAGTTCCTGTAACAATGATGGAAAAGAGATTATCATACCGCTGACTCTCTGCTGCGCCGTTGGATTATTATTTAACTATATAGGACGAGAAGGAAAATAAATAAAGCTTAGTAAAAAAACAACATAGATCAATAATCAATGAACTAAAGATAAATGACAAGATATATAGAGCTACAAATGAGCTTTATAATATGGTTGACAGTGAGACAGACAGGGAGGGAGAGACAGAGAGAGAGAGACAGACACAGACAGACAGACAGACAGGGAGGAAGAGGGGGACGGACAGATGGACGGATAGAGAGGGATGAAAGATGGACAGATAGACAGATGGATAGACAGACAGTCAGACAGACAGATAAACGGATGGACAGACAGACCGACAGATAGACAGAGACAGCTAGAGAGACAGACGGACAGATGGACGATAGATGGACGGATAGATAGACAGTCAGACAGACAGATGAACGGACGGACAGACAGACAGACAGACAGACAGACCGACAGAGACAGCTAGAGAGACAGCTAGAGAGACAGATGGAGGATAGATAGACAGACAGATGAACGGACGGACAGACAGACCGACAGATAGACAGAGACAGCTAGAGAGACAGATGGAGGATAGATAGACGGATAGATAGACAGACAGACAGTCAGACAGACAGAGGGACGATGGACAGACAGATAGTAGTAGTAAAGGTTTAGGGATTACATCATTTGGTTTCGTAAATCAACATAACTATTTAGTACAGACAGTATAATTGTGTCACAGTATAAAGGTCGTTGTTTACAGTACGTTTATTTAAGTTAACATAACTGGTTTTGCACTACATCTAACTTAATTGTACTCAATAAATGAAGCCAAATAAACAATTTAAATCCTCATAACTTAATGATGGAATACCTATGAGGGTTTGGTGACACTTACTTAATAGCATGATTACTTTTCTAATCGTTTCCACACTTTTTCCATCTCGTTCGATGGAGCCGTTGACGAAGTGAAGTAAATGTAACGTCTGATTTTTTAGAGTGTAGGAGCAGATTTGATTTGTAAGGTCAATTCAGCAGTCAGCTGTTGAACATTAATTGCTGCTTTTTCTAGCGTTCTTCATGAAGGCCCTGCTTTGATTCCCATCACTGAACACAGTCCCTCCTGTAGGGGAAGCAGAGGCAGCCTCATTTTCCATTTGAAGGCTTTAACCATAGCTTTGGGTTCTCTACCTGCGGGAATCACTTCCATCTGACAGCCGGACCTGCTTTGACCACATACGGTGTATTTTGTCCAACATTTGCATTTCAAAGACGGCGTAAGCAGCAGCATCATGAGCTTGATAGCGCCGTCAAAGCAGCGTGGCTCCCCGCATAAGGTGTAGAGCTGGAAGTAAATCCATGTGATTAATCAGGTCTGAAGCTAAAACATAATAATAACCCCCTTTATATTAATGCGCAGCTCATGGCTTGAACAGCTCTGTGGAAAGGCCATTAGTCACCCGCTCCCTGCAAAGCCACAATTAAGCAGTCGCACATTACTTTCTCTCTCTCCCTCTCCCTCTGTTTCCAACTTTAATCACAGCGCTGTCTCCTTCGTTATGCATTCTGTTCCTGGGTGATCGTGTCTTTAGGCACTTACTTAGACAAGAAAATCATTTTATTTTCCTATTTGTTAAGCTGTGTATTAACAGACGCAACATTATTCCTGAGCTAACGTGGAGGGAGCACCGATCGGTTTATGAGCCGCTTCACAGCTAGAAAAAACACGCAAAGAAATTAGCCGGGCTTTTTCTGAATAGTTTGAAAAAAAAAAACTAAAAAAACATCATTACAGATATGGACATAATTTTAGAACATTTCAGAAGTGCACTTCACTTCATGCTGTTCTTTCAACTGAGGGAGTGGGTGTATGAAAGGCAGGAACTGACAGATTTTATAATTGTTAAAGAAATCTAATTTTGAATGCAGGAGCTGGCTGATTTAAAAAAAAAAAATGAGAAAAAAAAATTTGGTGAGGGACTCTTTAAAAAGCTGTCATGCAAACCAACCACAGGCATTTCCCTTCTCCTCCCCCTCCCCCTCCCCTCCCCTGTCTCCCCCATCCTCCTATAGTCCTCCTTTTTCTGTGATATCCTCTAATTTTTTTTGTGCCTCGGCAAATTTGTCGCGGTGCGTGGGCCCGTTTGATTTCATTAAACAGAATATTTAAGCATAAAAATTGTTTAATCGTCTCATGTCATTAGGAGATGGATTTCATTTTGCATACATTTGCATACTTCCCCCTCAAATTAGACCAGGCAAATATGCAAATGCAGAGACCCAGGTTATGGCGGAGGTGTTTATTGTCATCACTTCAGGCAGTTCCACACTGCAGCGCCTCCGCAGAACAGGGCTGACAGCAACATCTGGATGCCTGGGGGCTGGGAGGGAGGAAAGGGTGGAGGAGGAAGGTGTAGATGTGGGGATAAAGGTATGTAATAGGCTGCCGTTAATTTTGTTTTCCATTTTTAACACCAAGGCTTAATGGTACCCTTCTGCAACTACTGTATCTACTGGTACGCACACAAAAATAACCCGAATGCACCATATTGGCGACTTTAATTACCGACGTCATCCCCAGCGCTTTGGACGTCATGGCGTTAAAATGCATAGCGAGCCAATGAAGACATAAAACACAGCACTGTTCTTTCAACTGTAGCCTCTGCATGTGTTTTTATCAGCTGTTCTGCTGCTATTGTCCACATGGCTAAGCACTGCTGCTAATGAGGCAGTAATTAGCAACAGCATAGCGCTCCTTCACCCGTGCTTAAGCCCCCCCTCCCCTCCCCTCCCCTCTGCACTGTAATTTTCTCATGCTGCAATTTCAGGCATCACAGCAGAATTTGTTCCAGCACAATAAAAGGCTGAAAGGATGAATTGGGCTGCACATTAGTACGAGTGATTGTAACTTTGGCTAAATGGAAAATGCAGGTCCTTGTTTCATTTCCAATCGTGAAAACGCACCACAGACGATCCGGACGAGGTTCCACCGTCGGATCTTTAATTAAATAAACACTTACTCCAATCTATAATCCATTCCAGCTACATATCAGCCTAATGTGGTCACCTATTAACACCTGAAAGTTCGGGAGAATTGCATTGGATGTATAATGAAAGCATATAAATATGCAGTAGATGACAGTGAGGACCAAAAGTGTTTATTAAAAAAATAAATTGATTAACAATTTAGGAGCGGAAACAATCAGCGTTGTTTATTTAAGTCTTCATTACCCATGATGATGATGATGATGATGTGTGGCCAGGGGCATAAAAGGACAACCTGTTTGCAAACACTGATGAACTTTACTCAATCAAAATAAATACTCTTGTTAAAGTAGAGGGATTGATTATTTACCCAAGTAAAAGCAAACTAAATCGGTAGAAACGAACTCAACGATGAAATGTTTCCTCTCTATGAGGTGTTTTTGTGCAAACCTGAGATACGATCTAGTACCAACAGCTTTAATGCTTAATTTACTTTTATCCTTTATCATTTTTATCCTCGCATTGTCAAATCAAAGGCCAATTGTAAAGCACTTGTTATAAAATGCTTGGTCTACATCTCCTCTTCCTCCGATGATGGTGAGATAGCCAAAACCTTAGCAGGTGGAAATAAAGACCTGACATATTGGTGAAAAAGAGATCAATCTACCTGCTGGGGGTTTTGATTTGTTAGTTTTCTGGCTGTCTATAATGAAACATACATACGAGGAAAGACGCCTCCATCTCTACTATCATACTAGATTTAATAATGAATTTGTTTCTGCCGCTGCAGGACGGTAAAATAATTTATTTGAGTCATTTTGTTTTATGTGGAATGTTTGCTTCCGTGTTGTTGATTTGGGTTTTTTTCTTCTGCTAACAGATGATAAAATACGTTGACCTTGACCATGACCTTCTAAAAGGGATTTTAAGGGATAAAAAACTTCATTTAAACCGTGAATATTTCCATTCACTAGGAATGTTTGTATTCCCAGTGAATGATCCAATGTGACACTTAGATGCTGCATTTTTGAATTTTTGATTTTTATTCACAATCCATGTCTTCATCCACGACAAATAGATTTCTTTTCCACCGTCGTGCATTACGAATTAAAGGACATTGTAGCTGCACCAAAGAGGGGATAAGACATGAAAAGAAATGTGTGTTTTTTTTTACATCTTTCTCAACTTTATCGCTGCTTTATTTCAACCAGGAGTTTCTGTAGACTTTTTGTCTGCTACTGGAGGAGCATTTAAAACACCCAACGTCAGCATTTTAAATTGGAATAATGAATATTAAATGGGCTTAGCTGGACTTATTTTTGTCTTCATTAAACATGCATTAAAATTATTTTTAGAAATCATGCATGACTGATATTTTACTAAATAAAATAAAAAATCTCACATGCCACCTGCAGTACCCAAAAGCTCCCATAGGGGTGTGTGTAATCCCATTTGAGGAACATTGCTGAGGAGCACAAGCACAAGAAAGTAAGTCAGTGTGGTTTTGTGACCGAGGATTGTTTCTGCGTGTTACTCTGCCCTCGAAGGTAAACTAAACTCAGTCGTGATGCGTGGGGAATGCACACAATCTGGCAAAATGACAATATCTACAATATCTTCTAGAGAAACAAGCCGGTCTTAAAAATGTAAAGAGTAAAAAGTTCTGATTTGAAAATGGAGGGAGAAATAGGTTAAAAAAAATAATTCCAAAATGAACCCTTTAATGCCTTCACCAGAAAAAAAATAAAAACGGTTAAAAAAAAAAGATTTCTTTCCATATTTTATTTTTTTTCTTGGGAATTTATTAATTTAGTATATAAGACACTCTAAATTTACCATGAAATAACAAATTGATTGACCAAGTATGTTTTTAAACAGATTTATTTGAATATATCATGATGGAATTCCTTGTATTTCATTTAAAACAGTCCATTTTAATCAGATTAACTCAACGTTTTTCGTAAAGAATGTTTTTAGGAAACTATTTGACTCTTTTTAGACTCTGTCTGGTTGTATGAAATTACATTTTATTGTTAGAAAGTCTCCACATGCTTCAGTTCAAAAAAATAAAATAGCACTTTCTGCCATAATTAATGGCGTCTCCTCGCGGCCCCCGTTGACATGTGGTGTACCCCAGGGCTCCGGCCCTGAGCCCTAACTATTGCTGCCACTGGGTCAAATTATAAACAGCTTCAGTCAAGTGTCGGACATTTTCAACAAGTAATAGTGAATGAAAAAGTGCTCAACCAAACAAGCAGGACCTTTAAGGGTTAATTATTCAGGTATAGATAGCTGGAACTCTACTTAAGTACTTAGTTACTTTCCACTTCTATTTGCAAGACACAAGTTAGGGAGGAGGGGAGAAAAAAAAGTGAAAGTGTCTGAACAGGACCTGCGTATTAATGTTCCCAAACGGCCTATAAACAAGCTGCAGAGCCAGAACACTGACTAAGAGGTGTGTGTGATTGTGTTTGTGTGTGATTGAGTGTGTGTGAGTGTGTGTTGACAGTGATTCCTGCCAGCTTGTTACTGTACATGTCATTTACAATTAAATAAAAGTGACAAAGAAGGCTCGTGACAAACCATTACCTTCACGTGTTGCTATCTGTCCGTTTGTAGCAGGTCGGTCCGCTGCAGACAGCTGCAGCCCAACGAGAGGTCCGGAGAGAAAGCAGCCGGGCTCGTGTGACTTTGCAGAGTGGCAGAGGCCTGATGACACGCGGGCCCAGTGGCAGGGACTAGGGTAATAAATCATGGACAGTGGCAGTCCAGTAAGCGCCGCTCGGAAGCTGATTGGGAGGAGAAACTATTGTGACGAGTGTGTGATCGCGAGGAGGTGCTGACGCCCCGCGTGAAACAGGGTCACCCCTCAGCAGAGGCAGACCCAAACACTTTCCTGCGTCTTTATTTATCCTGAAAAGCCATTACAACCACTTGGCTTGAGTCTTCCTAACCCTCCCCTCTTCTGTCCTTCTTCCTCTCACTTCCATAGGAAGAGTCATTTCCCGGGACCTTGATGGCCCTCCAGTGCAAACTCTGCAGAACGCGTGTCTATCAGGAGACGGCTGGAGCAGACAGGGTCTCAGAGAGCGGCGGCCCCTCCGCTGGTCATTCAGGTCCTTCCAAATCAAATCAAAGTACTTAAAAGAAAGGGGTATTTGTACTTTTGTTTTTTCCCAACGCTGAATTCAATCTTTGCAATGAGAATATTCTTAGAGGAATGATAAGATCAGAAACCAAAAAAACAAACAAACGTTATAAAAGTCTGTTTTATTGGTGGTATTAAATCCTGTCACAAAAGCACAAACATTTTAAATTATTCATCAGCACTTAATCGTTGATTCAATGGCAAATGAAGTGGTGGCTGATTTGCATAAATAATAAAGGATATACGATATGTATGCATATTAAAGTTTATATATAATAGATTATTATACACAATATCTGCGACTTTCCGGGGATATCATAATTTGTGGAATTTATTCAATTCAAATATTTCCAAAGTTTCAACCAAACTGAGTTGTGTTTGAGAAGATGTCTTACCCTGATAATTATCTGATAAATTCAACAAAAGAGCTTTTGATTTACTTAACTATGTCTATTCTGTTCAACATAAACTGACCAAAGACAAACTTAATCCACCGTTTAGACGGACTCAAAACTGCTGAGTCGTGCTAAATCAACTGTATTCTGTTGGTGTAATGAGTCTACATTTTAAGTTTGAGCGGGCTAAGTTTGAAACTCAAACACAGTTGTATCAATTACACAGGGTCCAAGTCCTTTTACTGTCTTAAACAACTCACCAGAGTTCATTTTTTCTGTGCCTGCATGTTATTTTCAGAGGGGAATGTTCTACGCTCTACTCCCAATTCTGTGTTAATTGTTAATATTGATAAAACAATGTTTGTAGCCTTCAGCTGAATGTAGCCGTGACAATTATGTACCGGTTGACCACTAAAACTCAGGTTTTTAACAGTTAGTTGGAGACAAATGAGATATTTACGACATTAATAAAGTTCATTCTAACAGTTTTTGATCCATTTCTATAAAGAAAATGTCTGACCCTGAAAGGAAAGCGATTTCTACTTTTTGCCGTTCTGAGCGGACTTCTTGCTGTTCAATAATTGGTTGCCTGACTTTGACTGAAACGGGTTGAAGTTAGGCCTGGCCGGCAGCGCAGGAATTATGAGGCAACCTTTATGACTCACAGCGCTGAGCGGAGCCAGCACAAACACTGGCGCTGGACGCCGTGTGGCGTTGTGCTACTTGGCAGAGTGAATAAATACTCTTTCAAGGAGGAAAAACAGTCATCACTCTTAATTACAAAAAAGCTATTCAAAACTATGAAATTACTCCTCTGAATTTCACCGCACCAGTAAATCAATTCTGCCACTTTTTGTTTCCTTTAGAAAAATAAAGATATTTTGGACCGCAAGAATGTGTCCCACGCTGAAGATGTAACTAAGCCAGATGCATGATGGGAGGCGTGAAGTTATCAAGAGATCTGTGTCGAACTGCAGCTTTTGACCGAGGTCTGACCAAGGAAGGATTAAACACGCTGGCCAAGATGTGCGTTAGTAATAAACGCGATATGAAACACTTCTAGCAAAGATAAAACATGTTAACATTTTACAAAACAAAATTCCAAAGGTCAATTCATTGAGATTATGTGAATCACTTTAACCAAAGGTAAAACGGAGTTTCGCTTTTGCAATACAAAATTATCAAAGTAAAAACAAACAATTTACAAGTAGTCAAACACGACCAAAAGTAAAAAAAAAAAAAATTAAAATACTAAATTACAAAAGAAGAACAAATTGAAAAGATGTGAAACACTTTTTTACTGAAAGTGAAAAAAAACTTAATTTTTGAAAAACCCAGTTTTCACATAGCATTGGTTCACTTTTGCAAAAGGTAAAACAAAGTTACACTTTAGGAAGCTTATGAAAAAAGGGGAAAACAAACATATTATATGTGGCACCCTTAAATCAAAGGTGAAACAATTTTTCATTTTAGAAAACAAAATCCCAAACATTAAACCACATTTACCAGCTGTCAAACACTTTGAATGAATATCAAACTAGAAAATTATGAATGTAAATTAATTTGACATTTTGGGGAGCAAAATCCCAAAAGAAGAACAATTTGATAAGATGTAGAACACTTAACCCATCTTTACCGATCTATCCTTGTCTTTCTTAGTTTTCACTAGTCTTTACCAGTCTTTACAAGTCTTATCCAGTCTTTTCCATCCATTACCAGTCTTAACTAGTTTTTACCAGACTTTACCAGTCTTTACTAATCTTTACTAGTCTTAACCAGTCTTTACCAGTCTTTACTAATCTTAACCAGTCTTTACCAGAATTTTCTATTTGTCACCAGTCTTAACTAGTTTTTACCAGACTTTACCAGTCTTTACTAATCTTTACTAGTCTTAACCAGTCTTTACCAGTCTTTACTAATCTTAACCAGTCTTTACCAGAATTTTCTATTTGTCACCAGTCTTA
>VRLP01005726.1:0-34191 GCA_009660295.1 Lophius piscatorius
TTTTAAGTCCTTTTTTAAATGTGTCAGTCGTCTGTGGAGCCCTGAGATGGTCAGGGAGGGCATTCCACAGACGAGGGGCAGCAGAACAGAAGGCCCGATCACCGATGGTGCTGAGCTTAGTCCGGGGAAGGAGGAGGCGGTATGAGTGGGTAGAACGGAGGGATCGTGTTGAGGTCAGTGGGGTGAGTAGTTCTTTTAGGTAGGGGGGTGCGTTACCATGGATACACTGGTGAGTGAGGAGAGAGATCTTATAATCAATCCTGGTGGAGATGGGAAGCCAATGAAGGGAATGTGTACTTTTATGTTGGATAGTGACATAGTGACAGAATTAAGTCAATCTTGAATGGACTGCTGTGACTCAGAGATTATGTTTTGCTTACTGCATACCATAGAACTTGGACTTTGCCAGGATTGACCCACTGATAGAAAAACCATCCTTTCGATTGCAGACATGAAAGGCGGATATGGGCGGATGGTGGGACACCTGGCAGAAGAAAGAAAGAGTAACATCTGATCATTGGCAGAGAGAAATGACACACTCATTTTACACTTGTAGCATTTCACAGTTGGGCGCACTATGCGTTTGCCACATTGAACAAAATATTTCACACAAAGGGTGAATCATGTCTTTACACACAATGAATTATATAAACGCTATGTGGTTTAACCTGTTCAGCTATGTAGAAGGTACAGCTGTCGGTTTGAGGATGGAGCCAGCAGCAGCGAAAAGTTTCCCCTAGGATCGGGTTGTAAGGTTTCTTCAGACCCTGAAAGATGCAAACACATACAGCAGTGTGTAAGGTCACCGATGTTCTGATACATCAGCAACTTTCTTGTAAATCAAATGTGGAAAGCATTAGAAAGATTATGGTTTCTAAATACACAAAAACCAGTGCTGAAGACCAATTACACTGCAATTATTACTGTCCCAGACAGGTCATTGGTCTAAAAAGTTAAGACACAGGTAATGAGCATGAGGCTGTCACTCAGAGAAAATCTTACAGAGGCCTAAAACAACTGCTGCTTCAATGCCTTTTGTTTGATTATGTGAATAAAAACCATGAAAAGATTTTCATTAACAGTGGTTGTTGGGAAAGACCACTAAGCTAAAGTCAATTATGTTTACTGCCTTTCTGATATTTTTAATGTTATTTAACATGACTTTATTTCAAAGGATTTTTTAATGTAACAATAGGTCGAAGGGTTTACTATTAATACTGGAGCAGAAAGTCTATCAATAATTCATTAATAATAAATTATTGATAATATTACACACATTTTAGCTCTTTGTATTCTTGTTTATGTCAGATCAGACTTTAATAAAGTTCTGATGACTAATATAATTATAGAAGGACTTGGACCTGTTCAATTTTATATCCTACCTCACTTCACCTTTAGGATGTAAACCTCATCTCTGTCCCTAGATTTAAAAACAATTCAGCTGGCTGCAGGACTTTTTCATGTCATGACTCTCTCATCTCAAAAAAAACCTCCCTTGCAACCTTTATATAAAAAATGTAAGTGTTTATTTGTCATTAATTTCAGTTGTTGTTTTTATTCTCTCTCACACCTGCCCTCAAACGGGTTAGGGCTATTGTTGGTCTCAGTCTTAATGATTGCTTTAAACCTGAGTAATTATAGTTAATCTCTCCCTACTGATGATAACATAACTCACTAAACTTCAGATTAACACTTAATTGTTTCTGAATTCTGTTATCTTCTTTTTTCTGTTTCTCTGCTTGAAAAATTGCAAGCAACCTAAATTTTACCTCAGATTTTCAAAACAGATTTTACTATTCATATAACTATGATTTATTGTTCTTTCCTTGTTGTACCCTTTTAATTGTAAAGCACATTAGTCAACATGGTTGTTTTTGAATGTGATACACAAATAGTGCAATTTGACTCTTTCTGCCATGTTTTTTTTTAAACAATGTTTTTTAAACAAACTTCTTTGCTACACCACCTGGAAAACTCTCTCTTCATGCTATATTTTATCTTTCAGAGATGACGGATAAGGATCGGACATTATGGGTCATCACTCTCTTATGTTTTTCACAGATTGAAAAGCCTGATGTGTCATTGAGACTTGTTGGATGTATGACTGTACAATATAGGGGTGAGGCGAAAGTGGGGTAAATGTGAAGAAATATGCCTACATGACATTTTTAAAAGTCTTTAGCTAGAAACAAGTATTTCCTATGATGATCAGAATTACTGTATATTTGCGCCAAGGGATAGAACTGTACAAAATCTTACCTTAGGCTTCTTGTAGAAGCCAGACAGGTACCATCTCAACACCTGTTTTATCCGTCCATATGCACTCTCCTCCAGCACAGCTCTGAGGCACAAAAGATGTCAGATGAGAAAAGAATGCAACAAAAAATTAAATACATCCTTATGTACAGACAAACTGTAGAGACGTTAAGTTACGGACTGTGAGAGGAGATCTGCGTGGTAGTAGTAATCCGACAGTTTGTCCAGGAAAGATCGTGGTTCCAAGATGAAGGTGGGCAGAACCACCTTGGATAAGTCCATACCAGGCCTCAGCTGCTTTAGCAGGGTCCAAATCAGACCCTTGTTTTCCTCGGATACAGTCTCCACCTGCGATGCCTCCCCAGCCTGTCGTAATACATTCATACATGAAGAGGGTCACCAGAAAGTCATATTGGTGGCTCTATCATCACTGAACTAGGCTATGATGACAAAAGAAAGGCATAGATAGATTTTCTCCACCATTGACATTTCTACTAGTGGTGCGTCAGAGCCAATAACCTAACAAGGACCTAACAATAATACATCTCAAAACACAAGTGCATGTCTGTTTTACATTATTTTGTCTTTAAAGAAATGGAAATGCTATAGGGTACATGAAACGCAAACAAAATAAGGTGCAGCTTCCTAAATAACATAATGTGGATGTAAGCTCAGCAGCTCACCTCAGCCATCTCCTCTATGCTCTGCTCTACATAGGCTGTGGCATGTGGCCCAGGGGGCAGATCATCTGACTGGTCCATATCACTTTCCTCCGTTAGCCTTCCGCCGTTTTCATTGGCTGTCGTGTCCCAGTCATCATGAGCCTCCCGCTCTGATTTGTCTGAAAAACCGTCAGGCTCCATGTGGTGATTACCCAGCAGCGCAGTGTCACTTAACCTATTATTAATAGGGGAGAAGTGAGGAAATTAATAAAACAATACAGATTTTAAACCATCTTATTCCTATTGCAAATTTACAATTAATTTATTAATGTTCCTTATGCTGTAAAATGAATGTGTTTTTTTTTTGTCTGTTTCCGTCTTTCCGGCAGCATGTGGCTGGGGCACCAGGATTGATGATCACCTGGGCAGCACAGTGTACTGCTTCCTTGTGTTTTACTGTGATCTTCTACAGTTGAAAGATGTGCACACAGTGTCACCAGTAACAAGACACTAAGATTTATGTTACAAGCTGCCGTACTTAATGCAAAGCCTGATTTTGATTACTTCAATTTGCTCTGTTAAGGTTACTACCGTTGAGGTTACACGTCGGGTATAAAAAAAACATCCACAGGAAAGGCTGTTGTGAGATATAACAAGAAAAGTTGTGTCAAATGACACAGATACCTCCTCTACAGGCAAAACTTAAGTTATGGTGATGTGAACATGAGCAAAGCGCAACCAATGTCCTCAGTAAAACGAACTTAAAATGTAAATATAGTCGTACCTCCGTTTACGAGATTAATTCGTTCCGAGACCTTGCTCGCAAACTAAAAAACTTGTAAACCGAAATGAATTTTTCATTCAAAAATCCCATTATTTCGTTCAAAATCCCCAAAATATTCATATAAAATCATTTTCCATGTTATTTTATACAGCGTAAAAGTAATTTTACTAACAGACGGCAACGATAAATGATATAAAAGCCGGCAGATTCTGGCTCACTTAACTTATTCTCTCTCAATTCCTTCCAAACGTAAGCGGACACGATCGCGTGGATACTACCTCTGTGAGTGTATGACGCTAACTGAGAGCGAACACTAGAGAGGCTGACCTGAGATCCATTTGTTTTTCGCTCTAGTCTTGGGGCGCACAAAGGAAGCCCACGCTCGCGTCTTCCACTTGTTCACACAGGACGCTTGTAAACCAAAGCAGAGCACTCGTATACCAAAAAAGTTTCTTACGAGATACAGGTACTCGCTCGTATCCGAAAAAATCCGTGAATTGAGCAAAAAAAAAAAAAAAAAGCTCGTAAATTAAATCACTACTCGTAAAGCGAGGCACATTTTTTGAAGAATCTTTTCTCGTAAATCAAAATACTCTTAAAGCAAGGCACTCGTAAAACGAGGTACCACTGTATACGCAAACTGAAGAAACTAATTATGCGGCGCATGCCTTTTGTTCCCCAAAAAGCAAAGTTTGAAATTCCATTGAATTCTGTCGAGTAGTATTGGAGGATATGTTCATGGATATGGAATGTACATATGGACAGACAACAGTACCCCCATTGGCACGGGCATACAGGATTGTACACCCTGTTGTCCTGCCTGGTTGTGGAGATGCTTAAGGGCTAAAGATAACTAACTGCTGAGTCATTTACTACATTCGTGGTTAAAATTTGGTAAAAAGTTTCACTTTCGTATTTAACATATTAACAATTTTTACAATGGCTCAACTCTGTTTTGTATTTTTAGATCTGGCATAACATGGCTCTCCGAAGGAAAATCATGCATTACAAGGGATGATCTGAACGAGTGTGGAGTACAGTTCAGCACATTTTATAGGCCATGATTAGAATGCATCCAAGAAAAAAAACCAAAAGCAAAGGGGAGGGGGGAGGGATACTTTATCTTATCTATTGCAAATTTTCATCCATTACTATCAAAATGACAAGATGTATCACAATTTTGGTTGTGGCCCCCTTACATTTTTGGTTAAAAAAATCATCATCTAAAAGCTATTATCCAACTGGGAACACTTAGTATCCAGACTTCCTATCTACCAGCAACTTGAACAACAGAAAAAGTGGAACTCAAAAGAAACAGAAAAGAAACAGTCACCTATCAGCTTCTGAATGGCGAAAGAAAGCAGATGGGTAAATGGGAGAAGGGAAGAGAGACAAGAGGCCTGATTTGAAAGTGAAATAGAGACACAGTGCTCTCTACATCATGTATTGTTAGTTAGTGGATTTCTGTGTATTCTGGTGGGTGCAAAAGTCCAAAAATGCATTCAGACACATAAAAAGGGGGCACACGAGCAGACAGACAGGAACTAATGCAGGAATTAATTGCATGTGCATCTTTGTCAAACCAGCACTTAGAAACCTAATCAATGCAAACTTTAGAACCATGGTTGAAAATTAAGGCTGCCATATGTTTTAATGATCACATTCAATAAAGGGTTAATGCCCCCTGAAAACAAGGAAACAGTTCCTTTTCACAACAACAATGGAACAGGGCTCAATACCTCAGGGCTCAAAGAACCAGAGTTGTCACATTCCTGCACACACTGAAATTCACTATCCAACAAACAATGTTATCTATGAACCCAAACAAGTAAGGAAGAGGTGGCTTTCCTTACCTCAGAGACACATACATAGTACATACATAGTACAAACTTGTATTTCCGCTTCTCACCACTTTACTTTTAATACAGTACCAAAAAGGTGCAGTTCGGGTTTTTCTCAATTCAGTCACGCCTGCTTCCAGAATGTTTTTGGCCTTTCGCTGGCGTGTTAATATATGGATGTGTGTGTGCAGGCTTGCAATCGCTATGCTGCAGCTGTGTCTGTCTGGCTGTGTATGGTTCACGCACTGTTTCCTCAGTCAGTCACATGTCTGTACGAGCTGCTCTGATTGGTAAGGAGAGGGAGGGAACCGAGATGGATGGCAAGAGGGAGGGTAAGCTACCTTGGCAGCTACCGAGAGGAAAATAAGGTCTAATGTAGAATGCACATAAACTGTCAACAGTACTTGATACACAATGCCAAAAAGAAACAGGAAAAATAAATGATGCATGATATATCTGTCTGTCTTTGTTAAGACCAATTAAAAGAGTGACAGACATGCAGACACACACGTTAAATACTGTACAAAATATGAACTATAAGAGAAAAACACAATATATACGAGATAGATCTCCTTCAGGCGATGCTTATTCACCAAATTAATAGGACAAACAGTTGAGCGATCACAGCCATATAACTTATAGAGATAAAGCTACCCCTAGTAACAGATATATATCTTTCCAAAAATCCATTCAGTTCTTTCTCACATCAAGGTCTATGTGGGTATAATATTTAAAAAGGACTCATGAAATAGTTTTTGCGTTATCGTTTAACTCAAAGGTTCGGGGGAACATGGCGGCAATGACGACTCCATAATATCCCAGACTTTTCGGAGATATAAATACGCACCCCTAATGGGGCTTAGTGAGGCTGATACTTCTACAGATTGACAAACTAAAGAATTTAACAAGGGCCAGATTGTGATGGCCAGCTGAGTAATTTAGAACATCTCCTAAAGTGCAGGTCTAGTTGGTAAATTTAAATTCAATTTTTTTTCCCTCAATATATCAGATTAAGGTGCATTTACATATTTCTTCAACATTGCCCATCTGGAAATGTTTAGACGTGAGGATTGGTGACTCACGTCTATGCTTGTAGGCATGAATGGTTGTCTGTGTCTCTGTGTTGGCCCTGTGGTGAAATGATCTATACCATATTTAATCAAACTCCTTTCACAGTCTTTCAAAATATCTTGAAGAAAAGCAGAATGACTATGACCAACCCTAAAAATGTGCTCTTTTATACAATGATCAAAGCAGGGTTGAGTACCAGATGTAAACTTGTGCCACCATTTAACTGAAAAGAAACCCCACAACGACAAAAAAAAAAAACAGAAAGATATTTGTATAGTAAGTGAAAATATGGGAAAAGAGTAATTCTGCACTCAGAATCCTCAGCACAGGAGAAAAGGGTCATATTGCTGAATTTCTAATTAAAAAACACATTTCATCAATAAAAAAATTACACATTGCAAAAACACATGTAAATTCTCTTTACCAATTCCACACTTACCTCCCTTTGTGCGTCACACAAATGTAGTGTCAGAAAAAAGCCCTGTGGTATTCATTAACCAATGAGTTTATTGTACAGTCCTCTGAACAGAACTCTCTAAATACTGAGTACCAATTGGTCAAAAGTGCACACAATGTGACACAGCTCTAACTTCTCAGGTATGCAGTTTCCTTACCTTTTATCAACATGGTAGCATACAAAGTAAACAGTTCACAGATGCGACCCTTGAAATGTTGCCTTTCAAATGGAAGATTGATCTTATGTTGCTTAACCACATCAAATCAGTATGCAATACACCTTCTATCAAACGTCAATATTTTACTATAGTGGCATGTAACGTTACAGCCTACCACATTATCCAAGCTATCCCGTTCATTATATTGGATATTCCTATACTAATGTTGTCCCAGCTGTAAATGTAACTTTATGACCAAAAAAGAAGACACTGTAGAACCACTATGTTTAGCAGAGATGTACCAGTCTAGTGTGTGAATTGACAAGCACAACAGTTTAGTGTGATTACAAGAAACCCAGATCCTCTGATAACTAATAAATGTAAGATGGAGGTGTCTGAAGGGCTTTCAGTGAGTGCATCGCTTACTGTAGCAGCTCTGTATCGCTGAATGTGGTAGACTGTAGCAGTTGCAGTATATGGGAGGACTCTGACGATGTGCTGATATCTGCTTCTCTTCCAGTTTTGACTGTCAGCTTGTAGACACTAGAGCAGCTGAGAGCTAACTCCAAGGCATCCATCCAGCACCGGCCTGGAGAGACATGCACATTTTAGAGATAAGAAAATGCATCTTAGATTTTTTCCTCTTTAGAATGATCCACCACCACTCATAAACCTTACCATCAGACTCAGACGCTGCTCTGAAGATCAGGTAGTTGCTAGGTAGAGGCTGTGTAATGGAGCCAACATTCTCTCCTTTGGGACCCTGAGCATATGGATGAGACTGTGAGTTAAGCTTCCTGATATTCTTGTCATTTGTGTCAACAACAGCAAATGGCCTACTAGAGGGCTTTAAGCATAAATCAGCCATGAAAATGATAATGATCACTTGAAATTAAAAGTTAAATAAACGATACTTACAAAGGTTAACATCATGATAAGCTATGAAATTAAATGAACTTAAATACAATAGCAGACACAATTAATTTTAGTCTTCCAATACGAGTAAAGGCTTAATTTCCATTCAGGGTTAAGCAAATATTAAAAATGTTTGCTAAGAAAACTGTCATGTCTTCATGGATTTTACCACTAGGTGGAACTAATGTTTTACACACACACACACACACACCAAATATACACACAAACACATAATTACTATAATTTATTTGGGTCATCCTAAGTCTCTTTTACTATCTGTTATGATTGGATTTCCAAAAATGGCATTGAGTACAAACATGTCTGACCTTGACAGCCCAGATGGATTTATCCAGTGGGTGGTAGAGTTTGAAACAGAAGCCATCCTTCTTAGAGGGTCTCTCAATCACCTTACATGCACTGAGTAAGATGCTGCCCACCCAATGGTCCGTTTTGGGAGTCTTATAGATCAAAAGAACCCCAGGTTTGAGGGCACACCACAGCTTGGTCCAACTCTTTAAAGACCCACGGATCTGAAGAAGAACGATAGATGATGTATAGGATGGAATTTTAATATCCAAACATAACTAATACGCAAGAGACATTATAAAATGATTATTCTATTATCTACTACAGGGTTGTCATGTAAGGTCAATTAAATACCTTGTGTCCAAAGAAACAGATGTCCCTGCTTTTTGAAAATATCAATTTGTGATGCTTTGGGTGGATCATAACCTTCACTGTAAGTGAATGTAAGCAAACTGATTTGAAAATCACCTAAAATGAAATGTGTCTAAAATGTAAAAATAAGCAAATTGAAGAAACCAATAAGTTGCAGATCTTCAGGTCATTAAAATGTATATGCAAAATCTTACTGAATTCTCTCACACAATTTTTGAGAGATGGATTGACCATAATCTCTGAGTTTGATCCAAAATGACTTAAACTCCGCCTAAGTTCGAATTTGCCTTAAAATGCAAAAGTAAGCAAACGGATGAAGGAACAGCTTGCTGTCAGTATGAGTCAGAGACATCATTAATCTGGGAGTATTTGTAGCAGCTACGGTAATATATAGCATTGCTGCACCTTCAGCCAGTTAGACATGATGACAACACTGGGGTCCTTCAGTGCGCTAAACAATTCTTTAGCTGCCCGTTTCTTCTCCTGTCTGTAGTTCTGCTTTTGGACCTGTGAAGCACAAAAAACAGGAAAACAAACCATGTAAATGATTACTCTGTCCTGTTCAGAAGATTAGTCTAGGGGTACAAACACTAGGTGGAGGCAGAGTCAAGTAAATGACTGCCATCATGCTGCCAGACTATTTCCTCCTATTCTCACTAATAATGTTCATGGAGGATCTTTGGGAAGGGTAGACTTTTAAAATGTAAATATCTCCCCCAGGTCCCTCAATATGGTTTGTGTTTAACACACCGATGTTTGCCTAACAAGAGATCATGAAGAGCAATTACACATATTATAAGAAATCCAACTGTATAAATAAGTTCAATTACTGCACAATTCTCATCTGTAAGTAATGTCTACCTTCAATGACTCCTTTCGGGCCAGCTTTTCTGTGGGGGAGGGGCAATCCTTCTCAACTCCATTAAAGATCCTGGACTCAGACTGGAGGAGGGAGGGAAAAGGGAGAGGAATGCTTAAGTGACGATGAAGAGGGGGGAGATTTAAATTAAAGACAAGTACTGTTACTCTTCCGACTTTTCTAGAGACTCAAGTTTAGAAATGAATATTAGTTTCTAAAACTTTGAATTCATCAAATTTTTAAGGTAAAGGAAAATACATCAGGCTCTTATCAGACCTAGATAAATAATCTATGTTTAACAACCACAGAAAAACTTAACTAAGTTGCTTAGGTCATATTTTTGGAGATAACCCTGCCGCCATATTAAACACAATATTCAGTTAGCACTTGAGATGAACTTGCCTTTGTCTGCATTTTGAAAACCACGTTGTTTAATAAGTGCTATATGCCACGTAGCACAGTTAATCTAGTAGGAGGAGGAGGAGGAGGGCTACTCTTTCAGTCGGCAAGGCAACCGAGCTGACAGATTGCTTCAGGTGCTATGACCACAAACACAGTAACTTCCTACGCAAAACAGGAAAGGGCAATGGTTGTTTGATGGTATCCTTTGATCAGTAAGAATAGAATGTCACTTGTTCTGTTTTCCCAAAACTAATATGAACCACAATATTCTTTGGTGAGCTTACTCAGGTGCACAGTCACACCTAGTAGAGTTGAAAGAATCTAGTTTAAAAGCGTACTATTTCCATGTATAAATAAAAAAGGGAGGGCTATGCTAAAATCTTTTTATTGTTTCTAAAAGGGCTTTCAGGTTAAAAGGGTAAATATATGATGTTGAATCAATATCATAACTTGCAGACAAAAAAATGTGGTCAACACAAGCACAAAGAACTGTGAACCATAAACATCCTCAATAGACTGAATTTCTGTTTATGGGCGCATGTTGGTCACACAGAATGATGTACTTGCAAGGATGTTTGTACAGATACTGTTGTATGCACTCACATGTATGTGCTTTGTTTTAATTTTCTTAATTTTCATATGTCTATGGTTCTATGGTTTTGAGACATGTTAAAAAACAAACACAAACCCGGGGATGCAGCTGCATTTGTGCATTAGGCCACATATAAATAGGAGATATTTCGACAAGGCAAAAGGCAAAGCGAAAAGGAGACAAGAAAAAGTGAAATTACATTGTCTCCACTGTAACATATATTATCCATAACTAATTATTATTAATGAAAAACTCACTGATTATTAAGACTTATAAATGTTAATGGTTATCCCAATATTTTACAAACTACCTCCCTTTTTTTCTTAATACATACATCTTCGTGTCTAAGCAACTAATTGGTCCAAAAAGTTTTGGAAAATATTTAATCAAGAAGGATCGTCTCAGCCAGCTTGAATTAAATTTAAATCTTAAGGGCAACTTGTGCCACCACTTTATTTCCACTAAAAGTGTTACAATGCTCTCTTAAAAGTCTTTACTCTCCTTATGACTGCTTTCTCTATCCATCGGTTTGTTTGTGTTATTGTGTTTTAACATGCTAACAGTTCCGACCTGGAACAACATATTAATAAGGACAGACTTTAATGCTCAAAAACAATCATTGGATCTACTTTTGCGTTCATAGCTGCTCTCCAAAACTGAATTGTAGCCATTGTAGCTTGTTTCAAACACATTTGAACCATTAAGTTATTTAGATCCAGAAAATATAAAGGTGGAGTTTGGGTTTAAATGTACCGTAATTACCCTTGAAGTAAGAGAGGTACCAGAACCTTAACAGTCTGGGTTGCCAAATAAATGAATCATGGGGTTTATAACACAGTTCCCACCATGATCTTGACATAAAAAATCCCACCGCTTTTAAAAGCTTTCATTACATTGATGCAGTGCTTTGGTTGCAAATACTGCAAAAAATAAAATAAAAGAACAGAATTTGAAATAGAATACAGAAGGAGAACAGCTCACCTAATGCATGAGTAACAGTGAGCTGTTGAGGAGCTGCCCAATCAGGATCTGTACTTACCTTACTGCTTGGTGACTGGGCAGGACTTAGTTCATTACTCATCATGGAGAGTCCAATCCTGTCTGTCTCACTGCCTGGTGGGAACCCACAACACACCGTCACATACAAATATACTTGGCGAACAAATCGTCTGACAGATAACTAAAGCAGGGCACCCCCTCAATCAAATTTCAAGCAGCAGCTGAATTTAGTTGATTTGTATAGATGAGCAGAGGGCAGCACAGCACACAATCATTTCACCGACGCTAGAATAAACTCGTACACTTCACTGAAATATTATAATATGGTATTATCTATAATTACCTGGGCTGTGGTTGCAGAGGCCACTGTCTCCTCCATAAGAGAGGTTGCGGGTGAGGGTGGCAGGGTCAATTGTGGGTGGGGATGTGGCAGTGGGGGACAGTGAAAACCTTCGTTGGAACAAATTCTCCTCCTTCATTCTGACAACCTGCGTGACCTTTGCAGCGTGGATAGGAGAAATTATTTGGAAAAGGAAACAGAAGGAAAAAGAAAATTCAAATTAAAAAAACACATGTTTTTAACATGTATTAGGATATAATAAAAAAAAGCAATTTATCTCAACTTTGTTGCTGTTAATCTCCTGAATATTATTTTGTCTCTTCTTATATCACTTACCCTGGGCTTATTTACTCCCACTGCTAACGGGCTGTCTGCACCCCAACACTTAATTGTCTTCACAACACTAACAAAGACCGGCTGTACTAGGACATGTCAGCCTGTCCATATCACACTGTGTGTGAAAATGACATTTCAGTCTGCACATTGTCTCTACATGTGACAATACTGTAACTGCAACCAAGTTTTGGTGCTCTGTCCAAAAAGACTGATTGTCGAAGACGACTCTAGCCTCCTTTCTCCATTGTGCCTGTATACTTGCATCAATAGGTACCAATAGCCTCACATAAAACATATAGTGATACTTCATGAATAAGGGACATATACACCAGAATATTTACTATTTTTCCATGTATCCAAGTATTTTCTTCCTAGTGAACTACACTTATATGTATCCCCACATATAAGGAAATGTGCATCCACTCTAATGGAGAGGATGCACATGCATATGAAAAAGGAGGATGTACCTATAAAAGAGGTTATACAGGAAGCAGGTAGGTCGTGCATGGAACTGAAACAGGTCTACGGATTATCTTAAATTACCATGTCAAACTTTAATTAAATTTTTCAAATGTAATTACTAGTGACACTTTGAGCACCAGGGGTGAATTGCCATCTCGTTTCATTCCATCCATTACAGGGTAGACATCACTGCAGCCGATATCTCCCAAACCTGTCTACTCATAACCTAAACAATACTGGTGGGAACAACAATGCAGGCGAGACAATCTAAGTATGTTGTCTTGCTGTGAATAATCTGTTTAACATTCAGAGGGGATGGATCTATTTATGACATGCATGTTTCTGTACACAAAGGTTGATACAGATGTGTGCAGCAGCTCCAGCTTCTTATCATCAATTTGCTGCTGAAGATTTATAATATCTAAGAGACAAAACAAGTGAACACAAATAGGAAAAATAAAGGCATGCGTGTGCTGTACAGAAGCCTGTGAAGGAGCTGGCATGTGTTTTTCCTTGATACCAGGAGGCACAACAATGTAGCACTTAGCCTCACTTGGGGCAATTTCTCCTCAAGTCAGCTCTGTAAGTACTGCCAAATTGCAAACTATTCAAAGCATACGTTTACCAGAAAGATTGTTAAAATGGGCAGTGAATTGATTTTTAGGAATTGAAGCTGTGAGTAGAACACAGAGGTTGATTGAACAAAGCTTTGACCACCTGAGTCTGTCTGAACAGCTAGACTTTGCTGTGCCCTGCTCACATCAATATCTTTTCATTCATTTTCTTTTCAGTGGACATAAAGATGGAACAAATTAAACCAGCCCACAGTGCTGTCTTGCCCATAAGCCCTCAATTACCACTGCCAAGAATAACTTATTACATAAAATTCATTCAAAGAACAATTTTAAAGACTGACTCATTTGTGACTCCCCCACAGCATTAACCTATAACAGCACCCGTGCACAATTGAAAAGTGCACATATTGTTTATTGAAAGGAAATAGCAGGAAATGTTAAACTTTGAAACTTAAAACTATGGTGTTCTATATTTTTTTTATTTCTTACTATCTCATTTCTGCCTTCCTTCCTCCTGCCCTTTGCTGCGTTGTTTTTTTAAATTAAACGACCACCATATGAGAGCGAAAAGGTAAATTTAGTCTTCCTGAAAGGTCTATAAATAGTATTTGGTTGCTCTGGTGCAAATGTTCAATGATGAACCCTGCGTTGCAGTGCACATTGATGAGCGTATTAAGATTCACATTACAAAACAGATAAGAAGATAGGTTGCCAAACTGTATGGGGACACACACACAGAATATATACTACTAACAAAACTGGTCCTAAGGCATGTCAAGATACGGGTGGATTGACAAGGGCGAACCAATCCGAACTGGTTTTCACAGCAGAACAGCAGGATTTGTTGGGAGAGACTTTGTTTTATGAGCATAGGTGTTGAATCTAAGAAACACTCAATATGTGTTGTCTATCAGTGAAGTATATAAAGGACTTCACTGATAGGAGATTCACACAGACCTGGGGACCAACGGGTAAAGCCAGGGGCGGCATTTCAAAATTTTATCATTTTATTCTGATCCCCCTGAAGGTAAGCGTTAACTTTGGCAGATAAACAATTCTTCAAATGAGAAACAAAGGCTTTCAGTTGCAGCCTGAATGTGTGGAAAAAATAACTATTCCTTGGTCTGTTAGCTTAATGCTAACACATAATGGGAGTTGCCGTATACATGCTAATGACACTAGCATTGACAGCGCAAACCATAATCAAACAATAAACACGCGTGTACAGATAAACTCTTTTACTTTACATATATTAGTCAGTTAATCTTGAGAATGTTTTTTAATGACATTCTAAATATGCTCTAAATATTTTTTAATGATAAAGAGAGGCTAACTACGGAAGCCCTAAACTCCCTTGAGAAACAAAATATTGTGGGCACAACATATTATCCTTTGTGCATAAGATAAATGAATGTTAATCCATATGCGTCTCTTGATGAACAAAGCCAACAAAGAACATATAATGGACTGAACAGGGCTTACAAGTTTTATTTTCACATCAAAATGTCTAATCACTAACTGCAAGGAGGACAGATCTTTGATAGTTTCATCAAGTCCTAACACTGTCCAAGTCCTAACACTGTTGTATATTATATAATACACAACGACACAATGTCTTTTCTATGTATTTCCTCATGACTCAATGTCACACCAGCTGCATACTGATATCTAAATAAAGCAAAGCCATCATTCCGTTCTCATCTATTTGCAGATCAATTTGCATCTGCTGTGTCCCAAGGATTGTTGCTAACTACTAGCTAAATCAATAACGAAAATATCAACACTCTGAGAAACCATGAAAAATTCTCCAGAGGAAAACAGATAAAATAACAACTGTGTAGACTACGTTTTACACGTCACCATTAATATAACTGAAACCCATTCTCCTCTTGTTAGAGCTGCAATATTTCAACAAATATAAAATGATCTTTGACAAAAAACAAAAAAAAGAGAGAGAAGGGTTGGTTAAATATCTCTAGATAACATAGTGCCATTTGCTATCAAATTACCAGGAGCTTCCTGGGATTTCATGCATATTAATAACTAAAAATGTTGCGCCCTGACTGACAAACCTCCACTACATTTAAATTAAATTCAAAGGTACTTGGAAATTTACTTAAACAAATGTAATCTCTGATATATATTTAGGGCATGGGAACAAGTATGCAATATAACCTAATCAATATTAGAAAAAAATCCAACCAGAACAAAAAATATCATTCAAACAAATGTCTGTTATAAGCATTAAGAAAACAAGTATCACAATGCTAATTCTGTCCCAAAAGGAGATTCCATTGTGTTGCTATATGTGCACAGTGTAGGATATATTCAGCTGGTCTGTGGGAGTAAAGAGTCTTGTAATACCAACAGCCAGTATCAAGCCAGCTGTTGCTAATATGATGGACAGATTAAACCCAGACATTCCCTCCATTCTCCCATCACTCCATCTGTCCCCCTTTCAGCAACCCCAACCCTGTTAAGCCCTAATACCCTATGATGCCTTGACTAATGGATGGCCATATGACCTAGATATACACCATGTATGCACATCACCATGTATGTACATCAATAAAGTAAACTACAATTTACTGTAACTGTACATTGTGCAGACATGAGCTGTTCCATTTGCGCTTTTATTGCAGGAATGCTCACAGAAATTGTTTCAAACAATCAACAGCTACTGTTACATTCTAGGGCTGTACAGTGTAGCAGATGCTACAAATAAACTGTGTCTTTTCTTAGCTTTGCTTAGGTTGCAGAAATATTATTGCTGACTCGCAAGAAGAAAACGCCTTCAAGCGAGACTTCCCATTTCATCTTACTTTCAATAAGGTGCCAATCTTTGTTGTGTGTTGACTAAATAGCTCGCCGTTCAAAACGTCACTATCCACCCTTCTTTAATAAGTGCGTCTCTCAGCGTTGCCAGATGCAAGATGTTGATTAACGTGCCGGAAAAAAATACGGCGTAAACTGATCGTATTTTGAGGAAAACTATTGTTTGCCTCTAACCAGTCATCTGTCTAGGAAATGTATCATACGCCAGAATCCAATGGTTTGATATCTTATCACAACAGTTGGGGAATAGCGCAGCTACAATAACAGAACCTCACTTTGTATGAACCCGCGGCCTTACACCGACCTCATTAGAAAGAATTAGAAATTAGAAATGATGTCACAAATGCAACTTTGATTAAAATATGAAATAAAATGAAATAACTTTGTGTCATGTCATAAAAATGACATGATAAAATTACTGTGCATTTTCTGGGATTGCTGATAGGACATCACACAGGGTGAAATTATTGTTCCTAAATAAACAATAACTATCAATAATTATTATACATGTCTGGTAACACTGATGCCCCTGAGGGCAAACAAAGACTAAAGATGTTTTTTCCTCCTTTTTTATTTATTTAACATATTCAAATAAAAAATATCTTGATTATGTAAAAAAGGATAAAGATCAAAAGAGACCAATCAAGACATCACTGCAATTAAAAATAATCAATTAAAAAACACAAATAGCTAGGGTTTTTTTAAAATTTTTTGTCAATTATAATATTCTATATTAATAAGTTCCATAGAATTAATTGTTTTAATACCTTTAAAGACTTAGGTAAAAGAAGGAAACTAAAGATTAAATAAAAGCGTGGCTATCGTTTTATATAATGGAAATACTTGAATACTGATTTCTTTTCACATACTTGAATTTATGGATGTCGAAATTTCCAAGAATGAGGATGTTGTTTACCAGAAAGTCATCTTTGACGCTGTCCTTAAAAAACCTTTAGTGACTTTAGGGTCTTTGAGAGAAGGTTTCAAGATGAAAAACCTTTGGATGAAGTAAGTTGTGGTCATCCAGCCATTAGGTTTCAGAAGACATACCCTCAAACAATAATGTGCAGTCGTTTCACCATCATCACAGAACAAACATGATTTGGTCTGAAATCATTGTTGTATTAACTCACTGGTTGGAAACACTCCATTCAAAAGTCATAAAAGGGATTTATTTAGCTTTGGGGGTAATTGGGTATTTTAAATATTTAGTTTATGGTGTGTGAATAGTATTATTTGACAGGGTAAAAATGTAATCTTTGTAATTCAATGTAAAGTATGAGATGTAATTACAAAGGTTGCTTATTCTTTGGATTCTAATTGAGTTTTATCATTAAGTTATATATGCTCAAGTAAAAGATATGGGAGATGGGTTGATTGCAGCTAAATCTAAGATTTTGCTAAGACGACATAAAACAGAATGAGAGGTTTCTTAAGTAACACATTTAGACATGTTATAATGGTCAATATTTTGGGAGATCAAATTTTACATAGATGTCTTCATATGACTTGTATTTATTACTGATTACCAAAATGTTAAACAGCGATTTGATCTGATATCTGATATTGCATATAGAAGTAGGTGGTATGTAATTGTCGTTGTAAATCCCATTATAAAAGGACTCAATATCAAACACTTAACTGACAGAGAAACAGGATGAAACAATCATCTTCTATGAAATATCTAAAACATCTAGCTCTAAGTGACCATAGTTTTGAATGGATTTGCTTCTCATAAATCCAGACTGATGTAATGACGTCAAGTTAATTTAAGATTAAGATAAATTGTTACTTCTGTTTCTAAATTGAATGAAGTTTTCTCTGAATTGGAGTTTAACAAATTCCCATTTATAAATGTACAATATAACATTAATCACACCGGACATGATGTCTTTAATACATTCACGAAAAGTTTGGCATCTCAATAAACTAAAGTTGAATTTCCAGTACCCTTTTTTTATTTTTGTGGTAATCATCTGGGTTTTTTGAATTTAACAACAGGATGACCTTTGAAAGCAGCTGCTGACAGAGACATGACCGAACGAAGAAGGCATTAACGAGAAGTCTGTTCTTGATCTTGCTATTCCATTAGGTTTGAACCAGCAATATGGCTTAGTATTTGGATGTTTAAGACAGGGATTTCTGTCCAGGCAATTGTCAATAATCATATTGAAATCCCCTCTTATAATAACAATGGCAATAAGTTAAGTCTTCTTAAAACTATCACTGGCAGTGGAGATGAGGGAAATCCATTATTATGTGCATTGGTCATTGAATCCATAGACACTGAGAAGAATATTATATTTTTAATCTGTGTATACCAAACTGATCAACCGGTGAGACCAGTTACTATTTTGAGATGCCACTTATTTGCCATGATAGTTACAAAACATGATTGCTCAGCCTGCTGAGCTAGTGGAACCATGATGTAAAAAAAAAAAAGTTGCCCCATTTGTTTCCCCAGAAATATTCGTCTTGTAAATTGAGAGGCAAAAGACCCTGACATCAAATATCCAAAGATGCAATGAGCTCCAAGATTTCCCATGTTTCCCACTTTGACAGCCATTCCAGTGGGCAATAAACCATATTAAGTTGTAGTGGTAAGACCAATGGCTAATGAGAGTGATTGCGTGCCTCAGACGACAATGGCTCTTAAATTATGCTATTTGAACAAACTATAGAAAGATTTGAAAGCCAGATAACATTTGTAGATAAGTTTAGTAGGCGATACTGGTCTGTACGAGGTGGGGAAAAGAGAACCAGAAATTTACTTAACACTCATACCTAGCAATTGAATTGTATTGCCTTAAAAATGTGCAGGTGCATGCTTGTTGTATACTACACACTGTTTGTCTATATTGGCATACTGTTAGTAAGTAAGAAATATTAGCCAGTGCAATACAACCCTACATAAATGGTCTTTGAGTTGGAGCAATATTGGATGCACATTACTTTTAAATCAATAAGTGCGGAGACAGATTTCATTTCGGCCAAATCTAAACTGGCACTTTTTGATGACACAATTCCAAACCCCACTGGTATCTACAAAGTTCCCAAACATTCTCGAGGCTTACACCAAATTCAACTTACAAGAGAAGAACTTGTCAATGTTTTGACATATTAATCTCTTCTGGACCGATTGTGTTCTACATTGTATTTGTTTTCAGAAATGAATGTTTATTATATCCGATGAAAATGGTATTCTCCCTATTCCATTGGGGTTTTTTTTGGTTTTGTAACTTTAACAAAGTTAGTGTAAGAGTTAGCAATAGTGTATTATCCCACCCTAACTTTATATTTCTGTACTTCTGTATACATAGAGTTGTATCTTTACATTGTATGTTTTTGAAGACAGCAAAAAAAAAAAAGAAGCAAGAAACTATAAGAAATATTTAATAACCATCATTACATTTTTGCAAAGGCGTGACTATGCTTTTAGGAAAATTATAAGTGGACTTTTTGTCTGTTCTGCCTCAACTTTTTTGTTGGAGGTATAAAAATAAATCCAAAAAATAACACATTTACAAAAAAGCTCATGAAGAGAAAAATCTTGAGGGATCCACTCAACATATTAACCGTTTTGAAAATAATAAATTCAAATTGTTCAATAAATAATTCAACATCAACAAAAATATGATCTATTTTTCTTATTTCTTTGACATCCAGGGGAGAGATTTGCTTTAGCTTCAACCAAACCCATCTTGTTGGGCGCGTTGGCTTTTCGGGGCCAAATCAGGATTTGTAGGTACAGAAAGAGGGGCAGGTTGACCTAGAAACAATAACACATGTCAAATAGTTTACAAACCAGCAAAAGTGTTTGTAAACTGCATGTTTTATTAGTCTATCAAACATTGTGTACAACGGGAATTAGTCCAATTTTATATATTCAGAAGGAGAAAAAATAATTTATAATAAAAACATAATGTTGGGTAATGGTCTAATCACATGTAATATTGTTTTGATGGTGTGAAAATAATTCCGTCTAAGATTAACAATCCTTTCTGTCTGTGCGAATAAGATAGGATCCCTTTGAGGAGCGAATGCCTTGTTTTCTCACGGCTGGTTCTAGAACTTCTGAAGTTCTTGACCTGTTTTGTGTCACTTTTACCTGCCCCATATTCATTTGTGCTACTTTCATACAAATATACTTCCAGCATCCATGTTATAAATAGTTTGATTTTCAACCCAATAAATTAACAAAAAATGGCTCTAACATGAAATGCTATGCATATTATAAACAATATATAGTCAAGTTGTACAACCCTAAACCTTACTAATCATTTTAAACGTATTTACAAAATTATCGGTCATATTTTGTACTCTGCCATGTATCTGGACACAAATTTAAATGTCATAAAGTGCTACGACAAACCCCCTAGTCAAAAGCCACCCGTAGCCCACTGATGAACACTTTTTGTGCTTTTTTTTACCCTTATCATTTTGATGAAGTTTTGTGGTCTGGGCATTAGAACCATGTGTTTGATTTCGTACACAGACGAAGCCAGTTGGCTATCTATACAGTTGGATCCATGCCAACTGTATAGATAGCCTGGCTGAGCTGATGAATGCAGTGGTGCATTAGATACAAAATGCATCACATGCAGACAGACATACTCACGTATACTGTTCAAACATTTGAAGTATCAGAGGACTTGAATTGCATAGTTTGAGAGGCTGCAACCATGCGACTTCCCCCCTTCTTTTCGTTTATCGTTTTTTGGGCGGGGGGATTGACCGAATGGTTGCAGAAGCCTCTTTAACGTCATTAAAGATTATTGCAGTATCAGTGGAATAGGCCGGAAATAAAATTAGCATATGTGTCCTTATGTACACCTACACAAGACTGACACAGACCTCTTGTAAACAACTGGGAGCCAGACAAAGTAAGACAGGCATGACAGACACCAACTGAACAATGTAGAGAATCAGCCACCAATGGTTGGGGTTTATATGGACAATAATATGAGAAATAAAATCAGTGTAAAACTCACAATGAAGTGAACCTTATTGGATCCATGGACAGGAAGACCATATGAAATAAACAGGTTCTTGTTCAAAGACACAGTTTGTGGTTCATAGACAAGTTAGTTGATATTAAAGCCACCAAGTTACATGTCCCAAAATCATCAAGTTACACATCACAAAAAAAAACAAATCACATGTCAAAGACATCAAGTTGCATGTCACAAAAGCATCATAGCCAGAAAGTCACATGAGAAAAGATATCAAAGTCATTAAGTTACATGCCACAAAGGCAACCTAACATACTACCAGATATAAAAAGAGTTATCAAGTCACATGATCTGTGACAAACACCAAAATGCACTAATTATTATTAATGTTATATACGGAGGGCAATTCTGACGAAAATTAGAATAACAGACTCTTTGCTTAGAATTGAGATCCTGTTTCTCCCCTCGATCTGGCCATTGCGTTAACCACATATTGCACTTTGTTATGTACATAAGAAAAAAAACATGCGCTTTCTGTATGTAACAGATAGACGTGTGCAGGCACTAAAGGGTCAACTCCCACTGCTCTACTTTGCATGAGTTAACAGCCCGGGTGCTTATGTTGGACCAAGTCGGACCAGTTTAGGCTTGGCTAGTATTTGAGAATTTACAGCTAGGAAGGTAACACATCATCCATTATGGAAAAGTTTTTGATACCACGTAAAAACACCATTAAATACTGAAAAGTTAAATAGGCCAACACAGAGACACAGACATATATCTATTACCTTTTATTTTACTGCTACACTGGGTTTTTACTGCGATATCTTGAAAGCATCAGGTCAAATTGGCTATAGTGACTCAAACCGACTTTGGCTATCCCTGACGTGACACACTCTAGTGAGCACATCCTCCATGTTGTTATGAGTGAAAGACATTTGTAGCCGCCGTGAACAAACAGAGACATAAAATGGTAGGAATAAAAAGACTAAGAAAGAGTTATAAGAGACCAGCACCCCTGTTTTCTGCTTGTGCCGTTAGCTCTCCAGCTACTCAGTAGATCTCCTAGTTAGGACTAACCTAGCGTTTAGCTTAGGCAAGTTAAAGCTAATTTTAGCACTTAGCAACTCCCATACTCCCACAAGTCAGAGATACAAAATACCAGGCAATGGTCTTAAAGACCCAAACCCTCTCATTCTATCATAAGCTGCAACTAAGCTAGCATGTTTTGCTGCAGCTCGTGCTATAAATTAAAATGCTGGAGAACAGCTGTACTGAGTTCATGTTTTTTGTTCAAAGGTTAAAACACCACAATAAGATGGCTTCTATATAAAACACAGCATTTTTTGTAAGTTTTGGCTCAGTAAGAACATAGTCCCTCCCTCTTTTAAGAACTTCATTTGAATTTTGGAGTAACTTCTTGACACCACCTACATTTGTTTAGGTTTACCTATGTGAGTGTACATACTGGACTGTTAATACATATGATATGCCAATCCTCCATTTCAACCAATTGTTATTGAAAATACAGAAACACCATAAATTCTTTTCATATTATTGGTGAGATAGAATAGATGAGAGAAAGCGTTTCATGTTCACATCGATATGAAAGTACTTATTGTCCTGTATATCTTGATGACAGATGATTGTGCCTAAATTCCCAAAGAGAATTTCATTTGCAATTAACAATACAAATGAGTATCTCTCAGATACTCAGAGTTTGTTGGAATACTACACTACTCCTAAGCATAAAGTATTCTATTTTCATGCTAATATGTCTTGTAGTTTTTCCCGTAATTCTGCTCACAAACAACAGGCAGAAGCACAGGAGTGAAAACATGACCTCCTTCGTGGATGTAAAATTTGATAAGTGTAAGACACTGACAAAAGATCTGTAGTCTCCTTCACAGCATATCAAAAACCAGATTAGAAAAGGCAAAGAAGTTACATCACAAATTTTTAGATAATTTTACTGATAAGACTTTATAAGAAGAAGAGAGTCCTGAGTAAAAGAGATGCCAGGACACAATATTTTGTTATGTTAACATGTATAAGGTGGTACATCCTTCATTTAATTAAACAAAGGTGAGTGAAATAAAATTAGTTAGTAGAAATATTGAATAAAGATTATGTAATTTTCTTCTTCCTTTGCCTTCTATTTGTGTAAACCAAATAGCACTAACAATACTACCATTAAGCTGACTGAAACAAACTAAACCAGAGTGACGGACGCTTATTAATGGAACACAGAAGAGATAAGGGCCCTATGTTGACAGTCAACACAAACATAGCATCTGAAGTATTTTTAACCATTATATTCATATTGTAACAGATCTAATATGAGATGGGTGTCCTACAAGGCAGACAAACAAACCACAAAGTATAAGAGTATAGTGTAGTATTAGTATAAACTGCTGATTACAGGTTGATGAATTTTTCCTGGTTAATGTGTCATTTGCTGTTATATCTTATGAATATTTTTTTTTTGCAACTACATTCCAAGATAAAACAGTTTGGAAATGGCTGAAATCAAACACTTCCTAACTGATAAGAGAAAGCAACTGGTGATAAGAGAAGGCAACTGGTGTTTTTCAGGACTACCAAGCACAGAACGTCATAATACCGTGGAAAATTTCTACCCGACTACACAATCACAGTTTCAGGACACTTCAAGCAGAGACAGTAAGATAACAGTTTCATTTAAGAAATACTAGGAGTAAATTGTTTTAAGTGTCATGAGAACACCTAGTCTATATATTTCCTATCAAAATCCTGACTTGAATCTGAATAACTGATTATTTATACTGCTTTTTACACAAATAACTAACAACCATAAAGACACATGTAAGTTATCCAACTACAGACACCAAAATGCAGAGTGCAGCCTGAAAAAAAAAAGTAACTAGTCATTACACTTCTTCTGCCACAGTTAGAGATCATAATGTACTCCAGACTAACTGCTGGTTTTCCAACATGGTATATACCCCTATATGTATAATTATTTCGCCAACTATTCTTGAACAACCCCAAGGATTTATTACTGTCTTACCCAATTGAACCACACGCATCCTATGAGCTGCAGTTCTCTCTAATTGCATCTCTACTTTAGATAGTCTGTTCCAAATTTGTAATACTGAAACAGAAGATGTCAAAATGCCTAAATCACCTAAACATACTACACAAATGTCATCTTTACAGTGCTAACTTGCATAGGGATCAAATAGCTGTGTTAAGTAGACTTAAAATGTATAGGCACTGGCATAAATTGAAGATAAAGACCACCTTAGAATATGTGCCCTAATTCTCCAGTCTGCTCAAAAAGTGCTTTATCCCCCCCTGGCTACATTGTGTAAAAATTAGGTTTATAGATGTATAAAAATTAACCCTGAACCTTGGACTTTATCTTGAGTGGCACAAACAAAGTTACCCATTTAAATAAGTTTATTCATTCGTGACACATTAAAGAGTGGGCCAGCGATGAGAGCTCAGCTTACCTTTCAGCTGAGACACAGGAGAAACGACATCCAGATGCCTTTATTTGAACAGCCTTTTTCTCCTGCAGATACACAAAAGTCAAGAATAAGGTTTCAACATAACTTACAGAGTACAAACAGTCAAACTAGCTTACTCCAACTGTCTCTCCTTTCTTCCTGGCCACACACCACAGTGCTAAGGAGGGGCCCCACCCAGTCCTAGTCCTAAGGGAGCTGCCAAAATCTGTAAGGGCTGGATGCATAGTCTGTTTGCTGCCTGTACACATAACACACGCAGTCGGTTACAAGGAGTCTTCAGCTATTGTAATTTTGGGGTTAAAAAAAACATGCAGTCTTTTGAAAACTACATACAATAAGAAAATCTAATTTAAAGTAACAAGATCAATTTTGTTGACTTCTTTTTCCTGAAGCTACTCACAAAAGAAACAGGATACATCTAACTATATCCAAAGACACAGACACACACTGTCCTATCCTGTTTATTGACAACTACTACAATTACTCATGAGTATACATATACACACCCTAGCAGGATGTCAATTTTGAACACTCGTAGAAATAAAACCCCTTTCTTATTTTTCCAGAAGTTCCAGTTGTTAGCCACACACAATCTTTTGGAGCGGACTACTTCTTTTCAACTGGACATCATTCTTCAGCTGTTGGCCGTTTTGACCAATGCTTTGTCTTTTAACTGGGTGGAACACTGTCCTGTATCTACTAAAGGGTGTTAGCGAGAGACTAATTGTTAAGGTCAAACTGCCCAGGTATAGACAACAAAGCTTTCATAAGGTGTGTTTGTTCAATAAAATGTGAAAAACAAATGTGATAAAAAAGAAAACTATCTGAAAACAAACACTATACCCATTTTACATTTTTTCATGCTCAAGGAACCCTACAACAAGTAGACCCTGGTGGGACTCAAACCGGCTACCTTCCGATCTTCCGATTGGGAGACTGCCACTCTACCCACTGAGCTACAGCCACCCCCATAATATTATTATGGTGCTACACACCCCCAAATATTATTCAATGCACAAGTGCATTGAATAATATTTCAATGCATATGTGCACTTATAGGAAGTGAAATTCACCATAACCTTTATACATAACATCAAATTAACTGTGGCATTTAAGCAGAATCAGAGAAGGCTACCAAGTGATTAGCAGATCTATTGGGATGCCTATTGAAGCAGACATGAGGCCATACTCTGCTGTAAAAAAGGAAAAAAAATCTATGACCTTATTATTATTGATTCTTAATTATTTGTTACATAAACATATTGCATGGTTTGGAAAGAAAAGATGTGCTAATCTATATAAAAACAACAAGCATGCACAATGAAACACTTTGAAGAAGTGAAATAGTAGACTGCGGATGTGAACACATACATCTAAAATTAGGGTAGAATTATGCTATATACAAAATAAAAAAAATTGTAGGCAGAGATTTTTTTCCATATAGTTTGTCTTAGTTCCAAACCTGTCATTTAAATATTTAAAAACCTAGCTATAATGGAGACATTAATTGTATAACCTATTACTTACATTATGTGGGCTTACAAAGGACACTTTTCTCCTTTCCGAATTGCAAGTCAGTCGCCTGTTTACATGACTTGTGATCTTTTCCAACCAGGTGTTTACATGCATTGACTCATTTAATAGGAAACACTTTCAAACATGCGCAGACGATCCACACTCCCGTTCATAAGGGGGCGATAATGCTTCGGTGAGTTAGGTGCCAACTGCCAACACACACCCAGAAGAAGAATAAGAGAAAGAGGGCGATCCCGGAAGTGAGTTTTCGCCCATCTAACCGTCCAAATATGTTAAAATATTTCAAAGTTGCAATGAATAAATCACTCTCCGATGCAGACCGTAACTGTTTTGAAGTTGTCATGTTTAAAATGCGTTGCGGCACTGAAAAACTTAGCGGAGCATTACGTCACGACGCTGGGCTTGCGCAGAAACCACTCAAACAGAAAGCTTTCCGATACAGCGTTTACATGAAGCGACTGGCAATCGGAAGGAATTTTGACTACCTCCTTGCAAAAGAATGAAATCTAATTCCGAAAGGTTCTTTCCATTCGCAAAGGGGTGTTTATATGCAGCATTTTCTTTCCCATTAGACGTCTTTTCCGAAACCCAATCGGAATTAGGATGTCCATGTAAACCCACCTACTGACTGTCAATAGTTCCATAATTGAGCAAACATATGAATGCTAAATTGAGAAAATCTAACCATATACAACCAATGTATAACCAAGCAGAATGCTGGTTTATGGGTAAGGGTGGCGATAAAGAACGGGTTCCACTTGAGAACCTGTTCCAACTAGTTGAAGCCATCAGTATAATTTGCTTTTATGCTTAAAGATTACCTTATCGATCCTTTCCACTTAGTTCCTTGTGCCCTGCAAAACAATGATGTCACTCTCAGTAAGCGCGAACAACAACAAAGGAGTAATCCTGGCAGACAGGAGACAGAAGCAGTCCAAAGGGTGGCCTAATTTACACAAAATGACTCTAAGCACAACGTTCAATGTCTCTGGCTTTGATTTCAAGCAAGGATGTAAACACTAGCAACATTCAGAAACATTTGTTGGCGCAGCACATCATTAGATATTAGGAGCATATTGGATGATGGCGGTGGTGTACTTGATTACGTTATTTTGTTCTCAAATTACGCTATGTAATCAATAAAGATTTTCAACTGCAATATTTCATTCATCCAGATTTGGGATGTGAGATTTAAGTGTTCCATTTATTTTTTTGAGTAGTGTACCTGGGAAAGTCTTAATTTAAGTGGAAGGACCGCCCAAGTAGAGTATGGAACCACTGCACCATTACCATTTCCATCCTTTTTGCAAAATCCACCACCATATGTCCTTAACACCGTACCGGCCCATCACCTCTGTTCATCATCATTCTCCTCTGCTCCCTTCACCAACATGGCTATTGAAGTTGGATCCAAACCCCCTTTCTCACCACTAGGAATACTCTCCATAACTTCATCTAACTCACTCCAGAAATCTTTTTTCTCTTCTAACTAACAACCAATTTGTGGGGGATAAGCGCTGATAACGTTCATCATCACATCCCCAATTTCCACCGTTTACCCTAGTTTGTGATCAGCACTAGAAGTGCAATGGCTTGAGACCCCTTTGTGGCAAAGTGAATGAAAGCCAATTTAATGAGTATTTTATTTTAAAGCAAAAAAATTAAAGACAGCAGAAGAGAGATCCTAAATTTCTTTAGATTTCTTCCACTGATTAAGATTTAATTATCTTAATCACACTGCTTCCAGTTTGTCACACTGGAAGCGGTGTGACAAAAGACATGGGCACCCATCAGAGGCAGCATCACCATCCGTGCGTCAGCAGCCGAGAGCAAAAACTTTTCATCCATTCATTTTAGCAGAACCACAACTGGCTAAGGCTGTAATCAATCTATAGGCATGATTTTGTTCCATGTTTCAAAGCTACCATTGCCAACTGTCCTTTACACAACTAATGTATCTATAATTGGTTTAAACAGAATAAATCAGCATTAAAACTGAAAAAAAAAAGTCTATCAATGGAAAACCAGATTCAGAGAGGAACCAAATGTCATTTTCTGGCAGAGATGCTTGAGAGGCAGACATGGAGGTCCTAATAGTACTCATTAACCCCCCTGTATTTATTTTCAACAAAGTTAGACCAGAAACGCTCAGTTTGTACAAATAGATTGTCCAGATTTGCTAGAGAGTTACAATGGCACTTTGTAGAACTGGTTGTTGCTCCCAAGTCTTTCTGATATTTTTATACAACAATATTCTTTAAGACGCACCCCTGACAAAGTGAGACTGTGCACCGCAGACCATAGTGTCCCGCAGCATCCTAGTTGAGAAAGGCTAGAGAAAAGTATCATGTTCAGACCCGGTTCCCATGTAATGGAAACCATCCAAGCTCTGAAACCTGAGGTCTTTATTAAAGGTTAAGGCAATGCTTGCATTCTAGTAGTGACTTGGCTAAGGCAGATATATTCAAGTGTCACAAGTTGCCATTTAGTGTAATCCACCACACTGATACTTTCTCCATCACTATTTTGTCCACACATCGCCAATAATTGTTTTTTTTTCCTATGGCAACAAAGTTCTATCATACTATAACTGATTTGTCTGTAGTCCGTGAAATGCCATGAAATGGAAACATGAGAGCAATTACATTTAATCTAACCATTTTTACAGTGCAACCAACAGAGAGGGCTTGAACGGTCTGACATTCAAACTATGACATAATCAAGCCTCTCAGCAACACATATTTCATAATGAAACATTAAACATAATAGAGTGAAAGAAAATTAAAACCACCATGTTGTAAATCAGCTAAAATAATAATAATAAAACAGCTACTAGAGTATATCATTTGAAAGGGCAGATTATAAGCATCTGACAAGGGTGTAGTTCCAGTTCAAACTATTTTCAGGAACTGGGTAAAAACCCTGTTTGAGGACTGCCACTCAGAAACAACTTTAAAACAATAGTCATCTGAAGATGACTCACCCCCAGAAAAAATATTACACAATCAATGCCTCAGTATGTGAAATATCAAATATTCTTTTGGCGAACCAAAAGTAGTAAATACTTTAAGTTATATGGAAAATATGAACAACTTTCTGACAAAAATTTATAAAAAACTCAAAAAAATAAAAAAGGCACAACTACTTATCTTGGTGGATGTATGTGTAACGATTTGTGGAAATTTTGTTGAACCTAATTTGTATATTGATGTATAGTAGAGCTTTTCTCCGTTCAATATGACGGCCTTCAGGGTAACAAAAACAACATTTCCCAACATAACACCCAATATCTAAGGCAGACGTTCCAAACCTGAGGCTCGCGGGCCACATCTGGCCCGCACAACAATTATATCCGGCCTGTAGGACAATATTTAATTTATATAATAGCTGGCCCGCTTGTACACAGCAAAAACACCACAAATACTACAAATCACAGAGCGCACTGCGATAGCCGGTATGTCGATCAAGTTGCTTGTGCGTATTAGTAAATAGAATGCACGTTTAACGATTGGCTAGGTGCGTTCACGTTCTCCAACCATTCATCATGTGTCAGTGCTGCTGTGATAAAAACAAGAAAACACATGAAGATGCTCACATTTAATGATAAATACACCATTAGGCTGTTCATTACTGTTTTGTACTTTTACTGTTTTATTGTGGCAGAACACTGAAATGGTTGAATTAGTCCTCCCATTAACCTAGGGACATTTAAAGTTCATATTTGTTGATGTTAAAAACAGATTGATTTTAGAGGGAATTTTTAACTGGTAAAAAATACTTTTCATGCTGTTATTGATGCCTGTGAATAAAAACTTTTCGTTTGAAATCATTCAGGTAAACACAAAAATTAGTTATGCTCATCAATTTTGAACTGAATCTGTAACTTCAGTATTTTCTATTCCATTGGTTTGTTCAGAATTCTATAAAATGAGTAAATAAAATAAAAATAAAATTGTCATCATACCTCAGATAAAAAATTGCCGGTTTGAGTCCTGTTTGGCCCTCGATGTGGATCGAGGGCCATCTTTAATTTTGGCCCCCTCTGCGATTGAGTTTGACACCCCAGATCTAAGTTGTTGTTTTTGGGCATTGTTTCCGAGCATGCATTGGGACGTTGTGTGCAGAGATAAATATTCTTGCATGAGCATAAATTCTTATTTGAAAAATACATTCCTGAACAAAGAAACACTTAATATGAACAAACAAAAATCTATTTGGAAAACAAAAGAAGTGCATTTCTGTATTTGGTGTCTTTAACATATACACAAAATAACCACTCTGCTCAGTATTAGTCATTTACACATGACTCACTTTATTAGCACTTCTCACTTCGCATAGTTGAACTTAATAGACAAAAGTGCTCTGGATAAGATTATAACCATAAAGGTTCATCTTTAAAAAAAAAAAAAAAAAAAAAGCATGTTTCCAAGGAAATGAAAAAGTAAAATTTGTATTTAAAAAAATAGAAGATATCAAAAGGTACAACTACTTATGATGGTTAATATTGGTAATAAGCTGAATATGGTATGTAAAGTTTAAAAGGGCTCAGAACAATAAAAAAATGATCATATGACCGTATCCAAGCTATAGTGGTGCATCGGACTACATCCAAAGATCTGGAGTTATGTGATCTGTTGATCACTTGCAAAGTTTAACTACAATAGTTTCGCTGCAGTTTTTTCTTTTCAAACTGATAATGGTCTAAATATTTCTTCAGTGCAGAGTGAGAGGGGCATGTTGAAAAGAAGTTGACAGAAAAATTGTTACTCAATGTAGTAGGCATTGTGACACAAGGAAGCGGTGTGACAAAAGACATGGGCACACATCAGAGGCAGCATCACCCTCTGTGCGTCAGGAGCCGAGAGCAAAAACTTTTCATCCCTTCATTTTAGCAGAACCACAGCAGGCTAAGGCTGTAATCAATCTATAGGCCTGATTTTGTTCCATGTTCCAAGGCTAACATTGCCAACTGTCCTTTACACAACTAATGTTTAAAAAAGGGTTTTAAAAGTGTAAGTTTTTGGTGTTCTTTACTTGTCAGCTAATTAACAGATGAATCACCATAACACTTACTCTGAAGTATGAGCTAAAAAGGTTTCTCAAAATGGTTTTGTACAAACTGATATTTCATTTATTTTAAGGTGTGCATACCATTAATGAAGTGGATTCGCCGATCAAGGAATAGGTTTCTCAGGTCCAAGAATGACTATTGTTAACTTTTGTGGCATGGTTGCTATGATCTGTAGTGGAAACATTATAGACCTGCCTTTGAGAGAAGTCCGTCTAAAAATACAAACACCGGCTACCACGGAGCCAAAGAACAAACGTCAAGTTGTCAGGAGGCTGACAACTTGCCTCCTGTTGGCAACAAGTTGCCTCCTCAGGCAAACTCTAAATGTGTGCCTGAGAAGAAATGAGAAGGAAGAAGGATTGGGGGGAAAGAGAGAGACGTAAACAAGCGCCTAGGAATGAGGGAAAGTAAGGTAGTGTTTTTTTCTGACAAAGATAGAGAGGAAAAGCCTGTTGGCAAGGGAATTCAGTGAAACCAAGATCATAAGACAACGTATTCATCATGGTTATGGAGAATAGATATAACCATTTGAACTCGTGTAAAGTAAAACTTGATCTTAATAAAATATAAACTGCACTGACCCCAGATCAACAATTGTATTAGAGTGCACATGGGGAAACACTATGGGCCCACAATACAGGAGAACACTGTCAGTGGCAATTATTAATCTAAGCATAAAACACCGGATATAAATACTTTAGTATTAAAATGTAGCATCCGAGTCATAATTATTCTTTCAGAAATCTCTAAAAAGAAAATACTGTTTGTCTTTGTCTTTTAGAAAAAGACACAGCTAATGTAGAAAATACCAATGTCAGCACAGCCATATTGTGTTCACACTGATGAATTCTCAATGGGGTGGGTGGTGAGAAAGAGACTTGATCTTAGATTAAGGCCACCTTGCAGCTGCAAATGAACTTGGGTCAAAAAAAAAAAACTGCAAAAATGTGGGAGGGGAAATAAAATGCAGTAGAACAATAGCTGCTAAAAAAGTGAATTTGCTCCCTGGAGGCAGATTGAATATGGAGCAGTATTAGCCTAGATTCACACAAATTATGTCAAGATTTGAAATCCCTGGGGAACTGGAACAGCTCTAAGTCACTCACAATAACCCAGAGTGGGAAACGTCCATTGTTGAAAGCAATGAGATTCAAACTAATTACATACAAGGCCTTTCAGAAAAGTTTTAATGTTTTAAGGAAAACTATAGCTGCACACAATGATAATCATATTCGTTTTGTGAAGCCTGCTCTACGTAGTGAAGGCCTCCATGTCGTTTGCACGTTTTTTTTCTCGTTTAACTTCTCTCCTCACATCTTAAAATCTATTCAAATTTTTTGCTTCATTCATTCCTATCATTTTCACTATTAATGCATGGCCATGGTGATGTTAAATATTGACCAAATATTATGCTGAATTTACATGACACCCTAGAACAGTTCATCTTAAATCAACAGCCTCGTTGACAGTTTTCTCTCAGTCAAACAAACATCTCAAGCTCAGATGTTTGGGAGCATTTCACCCTCAACACAGTCAAAAGCTGATAGTACATGGCCCTTATTTAGCTAAGTGTGTGATTTGTTTATTTATTTTTATTTAACCAGGGAAAGAAAATCCATACTCCGATTAGTCGATACATTTTACAATAACTGATAGATTAATCAACTATCAAAATAGCCGTTAGTTGCAGCCCTAGGCTGAACCGAATCCGAGTCCGACACAGTTAATACTACTGAAGCACAGTTTTTTGCTGTCACACACTTTTTGTTACCATGGTTACAGCATGTCTTGTTAGCTTTATGCTAGTAAAGCTAATTGGATTGACACAGCTAACTGGTTTAACACATCTAACAATTTGAGTCCTACCATTGTCAAACAGCTTTTGCTAGATTCTACATCCAAAACAGTAATCAAAATGACTCCAAACCATCGTTCTCCCTCCATGCTTTTTGGTAGATTTAAACTTCCGAAAAGTTTTGTTTGACGGCCTCCATGGTTTAAACTAGGATAATACACAAGAATGTAATTCTTGAAATGTATCAAATAACCTGTGCTTCATTCACAGGTACATTGTGCTGTAATGTAAAATACTATATACTATATATATATACTATATACACTGTACTATATTTTTTACTTTATATTGTAAAAAATTATATCGGCCAACAAAGATACACCAACACTAGTAGTAGTATTTATTGTTACAAGTCTAATTGGCAATCATGACTAAACCCGACTATGGTATTCCCTTATGTGACCAAAGCCGGCTTGAATCCGAACATAATTCCTAAATATTTGACTGAACCCAGCACTGCCCGTCCGGCTCAGCAGGAACCCGTCATGATTCAGGCAGATATCCATACTGTAAAGTGCATACAAACTCACAGGCACACATTACTCGACTCGAGATGAGAGAGAAGGGATTTCTCGCTCCTAAACCAGTGTCCCGCAAGATACAATAGGTTATAGAATTGACTGTGTAGATTCTCATTCATCCGGGTCATGGTAATCCACGTTGGTTGAATCCAAAGCAATTGGATTTCTGTTTTGGCTTGAAGACGTTCCCCCTCTTATCCAACAGGCTTCTTCAGATATAGAATTCTTACGATTACAACATTGTGATGTTATTAATCAAGGTTAATTGAAAAAAAGGTAAACCTGACAGCCGTGATTAGAATATGAAATTTTGGTCTAAACACACAACCTCACCACGATGAGATGGAGAAGTTGCTGGGGTGAGGGACGTCTAACGTTTACCTGACCACAGAGAAATCTGTTTATTTAACATGTTTATTCCTGATGAGAGTTCGTAAACACGAACACATCACCCCTGTTCTTCATTCCCTTCATTGGCTTCCCATCTCCACCAGGATTGATTATAAGATCTCTCTCCTCACTC
>VRLP01005727.1:0-34176 GCA_009660295.1 Lophius piscatorius
ATAACCTTAATTAACATTGCTGCTTTTTGGTAAGGCTTTTATATAGTTATTTTATTTTTTATTGATGCTTTTATCTGCTTTTGCTTTGTAGCACTTTGAGATTTGATCCAAATGTAAAGTGCATTATAAATTAAATGTATTATTATTATTATTATAAATGGCTAACATATTTAACTGCCAAAACTGGTTCTACATCCTGCATCAGCAGCGACAAGGTACGAAGAGAAAAAAGCAGTCCATGTTGTTGTACCTGAAACCCAAACTACATGTTTAAGGAAAAATTAAGGCATGGTGTATGCATTTCACTCATTGGTATCATTCATCCAGATATCAGCTCCTCTTATTCCAGTCATCTCAATTATTGTCTTGCTTCTCGGCATATATACTCCAGCTTGTGATCTCCATATGCATCATAGCTCTCGTAATTGGGTAGAGAGGGCCAGTCTGGCTGGTATGTTCTCGTGCTGTAAACAAACGCCTCTGTAATGCTTCCTGCTTCCTGGCTCTTCTCTCCTTCTGCCTCCTCCACCCACTCCTTCACCTCCAGGTCAATCAAAGTCCGCTGATATATAGTTGGAACGCTTTCAAAGGCGTCTAGAAACTTAAGCATCTTATCATCCACTCGGTAGATCTCTCCCTGTACCTGGAGACCCTGGCCAGGGATGTTGAGCAGAAAAGGGACGTTGTACATTGTGGCGATCACTAGCAGGTATTTCTGGCTGGTGCGTGCTGAGGCAAGGAACTCCGCCTTACCATTGGCGCTGTCAAACATACGATGGTAGTTAGGCTGTCCCTTCTTCAGGGTGCCGTAAACAAAGACAAGAGCCATGTGAATGCAGGATGGGCATACACACCTGTGAGAAATAGTGTGTTCATTATTCAAACCACAGTCATTGAGCAAAAAGTTAACTGTTACTGATTATTAGGCTCATCATTTTTAGTTTATTTTTTGATAGATCAATGTTTCCCGCGGTCCAAGTTTGTGATTCAAAATTTAAATGAATGCAAAGATGCAGGAGCATTAAAATATTGGGCATAAATATTTTCTAAGGTAAACTGATTTAAGATACATAAAAAAAGAAATGTCAAGTATCCGATTCATATCCATCTCCGTACGAAATGAAATACGTAACGTATCAAACATTAATGGAGTAGAGATTACTTCATTGAGATTATTGCCCAAAATCGTTCCTTTGGAAGATGCAGACACGATTGTATACAATGCTGAGTAATAATAGAGGTCTTAACTTACCGTAATCGTGCCGCTTGAGGTAAGAATGAACCAGGGGAGCTAGTTCTAGTTTTACCACGGCGTCCACACGCACGAGCTAAATGAACTGCACATGCGCAGTAAAAGCAGACGAGAGTTGATGAACGACGGAATACGTCGCCAGTGTGATGAGCGACAATAAGTCGGATGGAAATAATTTTAGTTGCAGTTTGAAGGTTTGTTTACTTCATATTATTTATTTTACTTGCAGTGCCTCTATTTCCATAAAAAGTTCACCAGTCAGGTTTTAGCAATAGTTATATAATACTAGTACTGCCACAAGTATTATATAACTATTTCTACTAAAATGATTACTACTGCTATAAGTACTATTAGTACTATCACTACACTACTACGAGAAGTATTATTTAATTATCAATTATTTATTAATTATTATTATTTTACCTTTATTAATAATATTCAGTCATGCACAGTACAACATTTACTGCTTCAGCTTTTACTAATAATAGCAAAGAAGGAGGCATTTAATTGAGCAACGGGGGGGCACTGATGAAGGGGTTCCTCCTGAAGTCCACTCTCAATCGCTGCAGTTTTGAGCTCTAGGTTGTTGCTCTAAATTGTTGTGAACACACCAGACGGCCAGCCGTTCGACCTCCCATCTGTATGCATGACCGTTGTGTCGTCTGCAAACTTCAGGAATTTGACGGATATAATTAGAAGTCCAGTCTTTTGTTTAGCTATCTATCTATCTATCTATCTATCAATCTATCTATCTATCTATCACCATACTTCCAGTCCAATAGATGGCGGTATTGCATTGTGCAGCGTTCACATTAGTTGGCTTGCCAACCGCTAATAAACATCAAGGAAGAAGAAACAGCAGAAGAAGATGAAGGAGGCGAAGAAGAAAGAGCTCAGAGTAGAAATCACGAAAAAAGAAAACCAGATAGCATAATTCAGCTGACAATTTTTGTAGTTAAGGCTACATATAATCGTTTCGTGATTGACGATTACAGCCACGACTTTGTAATTATTTTATGAATTCACTTCTGGTTTGAATTGGAACCGAGTTAATAAATTACCGTTAGCTACATTAGCTTTAGCTATCCATGACTAACTGGATACGGATTTTGTTTATGTACCAACCTAAAATAACGTTTATTTGAATGATTATTTTTATAGCTGCTAACGCTCATGTTATCTCAGCATGTAGCCGAGGCAGTCAACCAGATATTTATAATCACTGGATACTTGTTTGACACTCCTGAATCGGTGACCGCCTGATTGCTGTCATCTGGACCTGACTGCTATGTTCAGCCTGATGTCGAATTGCTGCAACTGGCTGAAACGCTGCCGACAGCCTGCAAGGTAAATTAGATGATGTTATCCTTGAGGAATGTTCTCATTCCCCTTTCCTTTATCATTTTTCTCCAATCAGTTTGTCTCATGAGATCAAAAGAGAGACTTTATCGACTAATATCACGATTTCAGTCGTCCGTTGTTCGCTGTGGTTCTATTGGTCTTCGTTACCCAATATATTAAATACATATCAACACAGACAGATCATATACGTCTTAGTTGTTAGTGGATTTTGGTGTACATTTCTTTTTTATGACACAGGGCTACATGAAAATGTCCTTTTTGGAATTCTGATTTCATAATGTGGTATAGAATAATAAGTATAAATTAAGTCTTTAAAGCCAGATTAAAGGATGAATTCTGACTTTATAGTTAGATCAAATAACATTATGACTTTTAATGTACATTAAAAGGAGAATTCTGGTTTATGAAGTCAGATTCAAATGAGAATTGTCTTGACAGTGGGATTAAAGGGATTTTGGCTCTGTAAACAGATTAACACGAATATTTTGATTTGATATTAACATTTAAGTAAATATTCTGTCTTTAAATTCAGATTAAAGCAAGAATTTTGACTCTGTAATCAGGTTAAAGTAAAAAGTCTGACTTTGAAATCAGATTAAAGGGATATCTCTGAACTATTGAAATCACTGGATTTTGGTGTGATGCTCCTGACTAGGTGACCACCTGATTGCTGTCATGACTGGAATGTTTAGCCTGACGTCAAATTGCTGCAAGTGGCTGAAAAGCTGCCGGCAGCCTGTAAGGTAAATAAGATGATGATATACTGATATGTTTACTTAGGATGAGAAGCCAGACCTTACAATCAGACAGACCAAAGTAAAAATTCTGACTTTAAACTGAGAATTCAGATATTCAGATAGACTTCAGTCAAAATTTAGAATTTGGATTAAAGTCACGATGCCGAGTTTATTCTCAGAATTTGGACTTTTAAGTCACAGTTCTGAAAAAAAGTCATGTCCCCTATTCACTTCCGTAGGAGTGAATCATGCGCAATAAGGTTGAAACTAGGGTTTTAAAAAATATTATCAGAGCTTAAACAATTAGGTGAATAGTCAGTCATACACAATAAATACAGATACTTTTGTGTATGACTGACTGACTTTTGTACCCTGTGTATTATCAAGTACACACAATTAGCAAAATCTTAAAGAAGTTCATGATCAAGTTATTTGTAAAGTAAATATGGCACATAAAAATATTGCCCCTTTTCTCTGAAATTTGGAGGACTCTTGGGGATTCGAGAATTCTTGATCAACTGTTATAAATCAATTAATCATGAATAATTTGGTGAAGGGATACATTAAACAATGATATTAGTTCTATTTAAATCATCATCTTGGATTGGAAATTGCACAGTTACCCTACTGTTACTGAATATAGAATTTGTAAATCAATGAGTGTGAATCATCATGACCAGCAAAATGTCATAAGTGATTAAACCACGTGGTTCCTGTGAAACACTTGATCCTTGGGACTTAGTTATAATCCTCACCTAATCCTGCAGCCAGGTCTGTTCAAGTTGTGTCTTCCTTTTTCCTGTTGTTGTGAGGGGTTTGTAGTGTTGAGGACAAAAGGTTCATCAGTTCGCGAGCCAGCGGCTGTCCCTGTGAGAGCTGGCTGGCTCCAGAGAACTGTTAGATGGATAATGCGGTTGATGTCATTTCCGTGCAATTTTAAAAGTTAAGTGTTCATCCATGATATTTACAAGGCTTATGTTTATTTCTATTAGCTTTATGTAAATCTCTTCTTTGGTCTTTTTCAATATTTCTAATTTTCATTATGTTCTTTAGCAAGCAGATTCAGTTATTTACTTTTTCTTAATAGTCTATATTTTTGTATGTTAAAACAATCTTACATATAAAGTAAACCTGCATTTTTAGGTTATGACTACATGATTATCATCCACTGAAAACGCTGGCTCAATTTCTGGAATTCCTAGTCTCTTAAATGGACCACTAAAAAAAACAGCCTGTAGCCTCTCCAGGACTAATATCAGCGAAATAATGTTGAGTGTTACATTTTTTTTAATTCCGGGCAGGTTAGTGGGTGGACTTGTTTCGGCAGAGGTGTAAATCTTTCGTTGTTTCTGGGGGGAAAAAAATTATAATAGCATATTAGGATGGTAACCTAACTATCGTTAGTAAATCTGGAATGTTGACCGTCATATGCTATTCTTACTACCCAGAGATGATGCGCATCGTCCATTTTCCTGTGTTGCTTTCAAGAACACGGTGTGTTTTTAAACATACACATGGACTAATACAAGTATGCATTTTTGTGAGTAATTTTTGTGAGTATCTGTATAATAAACTTTGATTACAGGACAACACTGAAATGTCAACAATTAAACAAATATTGCCATACAAAGCATTGGGTCCGATGTTTTGAGCATAATGCTTTATCCTTGTTTTATTTGTTTGAGCTGACCACTGTGCCTGCTACTGGTGCAGATCTCTCATAATGTTGGTCAATCAGATTATTAATTTACTTATCTGTGCAACCAGATCCATCACATAAGCTAATGCCGGCTAATGTCACTCCGTTGTCGCACATTAGTTTAGCAGAGTGCTGTAGCTGCCATCAGATGCATTTGGCACTGAATGCGTGGTCTGTGATCAAACATATATTTATTGTTTCCCTTTCTTATCCAACAGGCAAGTGACTCTGGTCATGGTGGGACTGGATAATGCCGGGAAGACATCCACCGTACGAGGAATCCAAGGAGGTCGAGACAGTTGCATTGATTTATTCTTTTTTTATTGATATAGATAATGTTTGTATGTATGGGAGTTATGTATATGAACAAAATACATATATTTTATTATTTATGTTTTCATAATACACATAGTATTTACACATTTTTCCGTGAAAATGTTTTTATAGAAAATAGTTAACTGTGCTCTCCATCTTCTTTATTTTGAACAAAAGCCATATTTACTGTTCTGTTTGTATCATGATGTATACACAAACATTATTACCACTGACAGCTGAAGTTAGAATGACGTTACAATTTACCTGTCGGAGGGTGGGATATGCTGTGTTGGAAGCAGAAACAATAGATAAGAGTTAGGATCTGAGTGACTTTGACAAGGGCCAAATTGTGACCTCCAAAACTGCAGGTATTGCGGGTTGATCCTAGTCTGCAGGGGTTAGACCCTACGGAGGGGGCAGCTGGTGAATCGGCAACAGGGTCATGGATGCCTAAGGCTCATTGATACATGTGGGAAGCAAAGGCTATCCTGTATTGTTTGATTCCACCGAAAAACTACTGTTGTGCAAAAATTGCTTAAAAGTTAATGCTGGCTCTGATGGAAAGGTGTAAGAACTCCCAGTGCATCCCAGTTAAACAGGCAGTTCTAAACTTATGATTATTTGGTGTATTTTACACTACACCGCTTGATATTTATGCTTCCGTGCCTCTGTAATTTATCACAATTTTTTTCCCTGGAAAGAAAGAATTGTCTTTGCTAACGTGATAACATGATTTCTGTTTCCTCACCTTCTCACAGAGGATCCTCGGGATCCCGCTCCGACGGTTGGTTTTTCAAAGGTCCACCTAAAGAAAGGCAAGTTTGACGTGACATTCTTTGACCTGGGTGGAGGAAACCAAATCCGGGGCATCTGGAAGAATTACTACTCGGAGTCACACGGTGTGGTGTTTGTGGTGGACTCCACCGATATCCAGAGGATCCAGGAGACACGGGAAACCATCGCTGAGGTCCTCCAGCACCCGCGCATCGCAGGGAAACCCGTGCTCGTGTGAGTTCTCGTTCACCCAATAAAAATGTGTTTTTTTTAAAGATTTCCTATAGAAACAGTCTTAAAAGTCTAACATGTTTAGGTACTGCGTGGAGGTCTTTCCCTTTAATGCTGTTTGATGCTCATTAAAACCCATCTTCACACACAACCACCAACCTCCAATATTCTCTCATATTTGTTTGCTTTTTTGACAGAATAAACATGAATAGAGCTGTACAATTAGTAGAGATTTAACAATTATCACAATTTCTGCTTCCAATGATCAATTAACATGATCGCTGACTATTGAGCGATGTTGACTATTAAAATGCTTCGCCCATAAAACGCCCTGCAGCAAAAGAAATCAAGCGACCAATCATAACTTTTGTCTGTGCTGTGCAAACACGTCCTGGATGCTGTCTTGGCAAGTGATGTGGATAGCTTACGAAAATTAAATGTCTGGAGGATTACAGGATGAAGAGCATTTTCCTCGAAGTGGATCATCATCTGTTCACAAATATTTCAGATTTAAGGCAATTGATGTTCACCCAGAATATAATATATGTATAGAGGGCAAGAAACTCTTGAGTGAGTCTTTTGTCTAGATTGTTGCAGAACATGTGCACTGCAGTTTGATTTCTTGTGGTATCTGTTTGGTCTGCACTCACAATTTGAGGCTCGGAGAGCTTAATGCATTTTTCCATGAATGCAGAGTGATCAGATGAAAACATCTAATTTCATCAGATTTCCATAAAATTTAAAGCCCCCTTAAGTTCACACCGTGCAGATAAAGGATTCGACGACTGTCTGTTGAATTACTCCGGCCTTTCCTTTCAAAGGTACAGTTGAAATGGATTTTCTGGAAGCTGGCCTCATCGAAAGAGAAGGATTTTAACAATAATTTTTTATATGCCTTTGTTCCTTTTTCGCTTTCAGGCTTGCCAACAAACATGACCAGGTGGGAGCACTAACAGAAGCAGACATCGTCGACAACCTCTCATTAGAGAACCTTGTCAACGATAACAAGACAATGTGTCAGATTGTGAGTGTTTTTGCACCTGTTGTTTAACACCTGTTGATTTACTAGAAGGGACCATTCAGTTTTGTCCAACCCGACACAGAATTAGTTCCATTTACTGCTTTCATTCATAGATGCTCGTAAAATCAAGTTCTTGTCCATCAATTTCAATGTTTCTACTCCAGACGCCATGCTGTGCAGTTTTAGGCTGTGGCAAAAAGCTTGATAAGTCCATCAAGAATGGCCTGAAATGGCTCCTTGACAGCATCGCCATGGACTACGAGGCAATCTGTGAGCGTGTGCAGAAGGACACAGCCGAGCAGCGTGCTCAGGAGGAGCAGGACAAGAATGCGAGGCTGGAAAGAATAAGGAAAATACGAGAAGAGAGGTGAGGATATGAGGATAACACACGGGACATAAGAAACAACAAATGTGGAATCATTAACTGGAATAGACGCGTGTTAAATGTTCAAATGCAAGTTGGGGCGTGGTATAATTGTGCTCTTTCTGTCGGCAGAGAGCGGCAGGAGCAGGAGGAGGCAGAGCGTGAGGGCAGACGGATCCAGGAAGAGGAGCTAGATGATGAGAACTTACAAAACCCTTTCCAGCCAATAAGAAACCTGGTGCCCTCTGAGGTGTGTGAGATTATTTCAGATTTTGAGTAGAAGTTGTATCATGCTTCCAAAGATCCAAAGATCTCAAGAAATATTTGGACTTGCTGTCTCTTTTCAGGAACGGAACAGCCAAAGAGCGCAGCAGCAGGGCCAGACCAGCAGCCCGAAGACTGACGGTGATGAAATGGAAGAGATGGAAGAGGAGCAAGAGGACGACATTGACAAAGATGATGAAAGTCGAACACCAGAAAATGGCAGTTCAGGTCGGCATCAGATCTTTGGCACAACAAATGAAGTGTAGTTTAGTTCATAACTATGTAGAGTTAATGGATGGGAGCTGTCAAATGCATGCCTGCTTGATAGGATAGAAATCCCATTATTTCAGTGTAGTACAAGAAAATATGCACTGATCAGCCATAACATTTAACTACTGAAGGCATAACATTATCTCATTACAATGGCACCGGTCAGTGGGTGGGATATCTTAGGCAGCAAGTGAACATTTTGTTCTTGAAGGAGTCATTATTTTTATAGTCCAAATTAGCGTCACCTAAGTTTGTCTTTAAATATCTCCCCCCATACAGGCGAGAAAAGCAAAAAAAAGAAACTCAGAATGTACCTGAAGAGGAAGCACAGGGTGGATCCACTCAGCACAGACGGGTCTCTCGAAAGCCCCACGCCTCAACCTCCTCCTGTACAATCTGCACATAACGGTAAGCTACCGTTTCTTTTATTTTAACAGTTTTAACTACATAGACTTAAGAGAAAAATAACCTCTGTAGCTTCTATCTGCATGTATGTGGTGTAGTGTAATTCCTACATCTCTGCGCCAAATTTGAAACCTCAGTATGATGTAAATATTCACTGATCCCTGCCAGTCCTGTCAGCGCTGTGTTTTCTCTGCAAACGCGTAGCCGGCATCCAATCTAAACTACCAATGTAAGCCCAACATTTCCTGCTGCTGCTTCACCTTAAAACTGTTCCACCAGAAAAACATAAAGTTTGTATCGGGAAAGTTTTTTTGTTTCATTGCTTGACTGATCATGACTGATAACTTTGATTAAAGGATGATTGATTCTACGTCTGGTTGCTTGAGAATCAGCCCTAACTTTCTTGATATTTTTAAGGATTTTCTGCCCTGACCGGTATGTCTTTGTTTATTTAGTGGGATGGGCCACACCCAAAGTTACTAGGCTGCCAAAACTAGAGCCACTCGGGGACTCAGGACATTCTGGTAAAGATGCATGTAAAGCTTGCTTTTAACCACCATCTCATTTCATTCATTCATTCCTTTTTTATTTTTCAAGAGGAATAGTTCACCCAAAAATGAAAATGTAGTCATTATTTAGCCACCCCTCCATGGTGATGGAAAGTCAAGTGAATATTTCTGGAGCACATGTCAAAATCAGTCAAAATTCCCACACTCTCTGTACAGCTGCTGCAGGTCTCTAGAGGAGCAGAGATCCAATATTGATTTGATAAAGCCTTATTTACACCCTACCTTCCAGCCAGGTAATTTTTATTTTGTGGCTGCTTGTCCCACAAAGGGATTTGGTGGGCTGGAATTTATCTAAGCTGAGACGGAACGTGAGGCAGGCTGCACCCTGTACGATTTGCCAGTTTAGAGACTACAGTGAAGATTCAAGCTGAATTTGTCACAACAGCCTCTAAACTAAAAAACATTTTGTCTGTGGTGGGTACATGATTATTGGTGTGCCTACGTCCCAAGATAGTCTCACAATCTCTTAATTTATTTAAAAAATCCTATCTTTAAATCAGGTTCCTGACTCATGTTTTCATAGATTGGATACATATGTAGGGAATGGTCAGATCAGCTGCGGCTCGACAAATTGAAGAAACATACAGATTTTCAGCTGGTTACCATCTGTTTGTGAACAGCTGACAGAGATGCTTACTACTAGCGCTTCCATTTTGGTCGGAATGCCAGTTGTCTCACAAATATGTTTGGATAATGTTATGCGCACACGCCTTACATTTTGAATGATTGATGCATCTACATCAGAGCGAGATGCAGGTTGATGGTAATTTAGATTAGAACTCTTAAGATGAACAAATCTGAACTGGGCAAAAATTTAGATTTGAACAGTGAGGCTTTTAATGTGACCATAGCCCCTGGATATCCAAGGGCTGAGTATGGTGATTAGACAAAGACTGAATTTTTATTTTTGGGGAAAGCTTTCTTTAAATCAGGCACTAGTTTTCTCACTAATATGGTATTTGTGTGGACTCAGTCTCATGATTGCACCGAATCGGAGCTTCTCTTTGACATGGACAAAAAATACTGTGTAATTGCATGCTCAGTAGCGGCCTAACACTACAAGGGTTTATTTTGCTGGCAGCACAAGTGGTAGGTTCGGTCAGCGGTGTAGCAGGGGAAACACTGATGTCTGTCTGCCTTAGTATACGTGATGAGTGTTAATTAGTATTCCAGACCCACGTCACCATCTTCCTTTCTTCCTGCATCTCACATGTGTTTGAATGTTTGAGCCGACAACAGCAATTGTGCCAGATATTTAATTATGGCCATAGTGACCATTTTCTCGAGATAAAGAGTTAATTATGTTGTTATGATGAGGAAAAACAAGCAACGGTTTTCTTGATCATAAGGACTTATTCATTCCATTATCACGGGAAAACAAGATACAGTATTGACTTGTAATGTTGCCATGACAGAATCCAGTGCTGAAAACCGTGTTGTGTGTATTAAGGTTCCTTATTTTTTCACGAGGTCGGTTAAGGTTTTATAAGCAAAGTGCCAAAAATATGAGAGAAACCGGGGATGAAACTTCGGAACTGATGAGTATTAAGAAAAAAAAAAGAGTAAATTAATTTGTTAACACGAGACATTTGAGAAAACGGTTGCTTTTTATCTCGTTAAAAAGTGCCATAATCTGCCACCATCGGCTTTTATATGGGACCGCTGACTTTAGGTGCAATGACATAGTGAGGAAACCGAGTTGCATTGGCACGTTTCCATTCTTTGATTCTTGTTGATAATATTTTTATCATGTGGTCAAATGTTGTTTTTCCCCCCATCTCATCCACAGATTTAAACAAGAAGCCTCTACCGCCTGTTGCAAACAGGCTGCGGCCGAACGGCGATGCACATGACGTAGTTTTTTAACTCCGCTCACTGAGGCTCTTCAATCATGTAACCATTTTTGCATAAAGTGGGCAGCATGTAACACGGAGAGGTAGCCGGAAGACGGGACACAAAGCAGCGGAGCAGCATAAGAAGGGAAGTCCTGCTCGGAATCTATGGTTCAAACTGATACTAGTCAGTGTGAAACCATCAACCTGCCTGAACTGTTTTTATGTCAGGTTCTGTCCCAAAAGAAGCACAATGTGTGCTGAACTCTTCCCACAACTATAGACTGAATAATTTCTTCATGGTTAAAATCAGTGTTATACTGTACCGACGTTTAATTGACAAAGAATGTACTCATCTTTGTCTGTTACTGAATAATGGATTTGAATGCACAACACCATTTATTCATTTCATTCATTTATTCTCGCACTTTTAGTTTTGAAATCAAGGGTTGCAGCGGATATGATTTTCATGGAATGCCACGGTATCTAATTAATGATTATCCTACCATGTACATTTTCTTATTATTGGTGCAATTTCAAATTTTCCATTCAAATGACAGCTTGTGAGTCTCAACAAGAAGAGTAAAGCAGTAGCACTGTAAAAAAAAGTAGTTAACTACTTTGGATAGAAAAAAAAAACCAATTAGGATTTTTCCATGATAATGGATAACCAGATGTTAAGAGAAGTGGCAAAAGGAAGGACCATTTCTAACAAACGTTTTGACTACGGAGAACCCGAAACTACAGAAACACTGACCTACAGATAAATGGAAACTAAAACGATGAAGAAACTGAGAACTACAGAGAAACAGAACTAAAGAGAAAATGAGAACTACAGAGAAATGGAATCTGCAGAGATACTAAAACCGCCGAGAAACTGGAATCACAGATAAATGATAGCTGAAGTGAAACTAACCAACAGAAGAAATGATCCTGCAGAGAAACACATAAAAACTAAAAGTTACAGAGACATAGAAACTAAAACTGCTGAGAACTTCAGACAAACTGAAGCTACAGAGGATTTCAATTTTATTCTCTTGTTTTTCATTTACTGAGGTAACTAGGCACACGTTTTTACTACAGAATCTGTAGGGTTCCTTCCCCTGCAGACAAGTGATAACAATATGATTCTGTAAGTGTGAGAGCAGCAGTTTTCGTTTTAATGCTTTCTTCCCCTGTCTGATTGAATGGCTTTAATTTTTTAACTAAACTGGACTAGTTTTTACTTTTCCTAAATATTTGGAGTCAAAACGGCAGGAGTATATTGGTAAGGTGAAACCAAAGATCCTATAGTTTATGTTCAAATGGAAATAATGAAATCCTTTTCCTCAGCTAGTGACTGAGTAGAAGTTCCCCTGCCATTGGTTCTAGCGTGTTCAGGGATGTAGCATGTCATAGGTTTATGGTTTTATCATCCTGTCTGTTATTATAAACCCAGCCTGAGTAGATAAATAAATGCATTCTGTTAGATCTTATTTATAATTTAAAATTACTTTTTAAACATTTGTTTGACCTAAAAAGAAATCTAATATTTACAGCTCACATATTTAATGTATTTTCTAAAGTATAAATAGTTATAATGATTAACATAACATTGAAATACCGAGATATTTTCTGAGATTAGGATTGTATCATGAAAATCTCATCCTACTGCAACCCTACTGTTGAAAGAAATTTGGTCTTATATCCGTTTGTTTTTAAAGTCTGAAACATTTCTCCTGTTACATAAATGGCATCCTTGTCTACAATTATGGGTGTAATTTTCTACAAAATGTTGTCCTCTATATGAAAAAGTGCTACACTACATCATCATGGTTAACTTATCTATTTTATGACTGGATTTCATGACTTTTTGTCTAGGTTTCATGGTACATAAAGAAAGACCTTAAAGAGACATTTTATTGTTTCTCTCCATCGGCGTCATAAAATTTCTCTTTTGTCAAATGTAAACATATGAAAATATATTTGTCTTTGTCTACAGAGCTACAGATTTTATAAGTATACTGCTGTTTACACTGTGTTTTAAAGAGATATTTCACCTCAGACTAACTGCCTCTCAGGTTGCCTGGAGGTGCTGCTGGTCCACACCTACTTTTGCTATGATTATAGTGTATAATAGCAACACCAAATCTCTGTTGAGGCAAAGTGTGAGTGGAAGTATCACTACACCCACACCTGAAGCCGACAACGTGGGTCAGAATATACAAGAGCATTTGTAGCAAAGTTAATGCATGAAATATCTCTTTAAAACTACAATATTTTATTTCAACTGGTCTTTACAAAATAGATGCTTGGAAAAATATTTTTTCTACACAGTTGGAATTTTTTTAATGGCACAATAAAAGTTGTTTGAATATATTCTTGACTCATTCTGTTTGTTTTGGTCAGCACCTCTACTTTAGGAGCACCTGTTGCCACGGAGAGATACTGTTCTGCCCTCTGTTTGTCACCCCTGATGTTTATTCAGTAATTATGGTATTGTATTTGAAGTATGTAATTTTATAATCAGGCTTTATAAAATGAGGACTAATGTATTGATCAGAGAAGCGAAAAGCTCTCAATGATTGAATAATGTAATTAAAGGTAATTATATTTTTAAATGGCATTAGCTAAAAGCTTGACCTTCCTAAACTGAAAATCATTTCATTCTGAGGCAGTGCCTTGCTTCCTGCGTCATCCTTTTTTCTCTAGGTTTTAATACCCACAAGTAACCATTGAAATGTATGGGCATTTTTTCCCCTCATTTGATAATAAATCAGTGTGATATTGTGTAATGTTTTTGCCTTTAATTAGTAACGGATTTCCTCTTTTTATTTGAAATCCCACCACAAGTATTATACGCTCAAAAAGTTGTTTTGTATGATCTGGTGTCATGTAACCCATGATATTATATGAAAGCATTCGAATTTCTTAAATCGAGTAAAATTCACGTTTTCTAAGAAAAAAAACCCAGCTGAAAACATGCACTACAGGAGTTAATAATAAACGATAAAGCTGTATAAGGAAGTTTTCTTAGCATTTAAACTGTTGTGACTCTCGGAAACCCAGGTAGACCGCTTTTAAACCATGAGGTTAAAAATCCAAATCTGTATTCCCAAGCCAAAGTTAAGACTATATATTTCACAGTGAGAAAAAAAGAACTTGAAATCCCAATTTAACGATAACTCAGCATTACAGAAAGGCTAAAAAATAATACAATTATATGAGAAAAATAGGGTTAAAAATAAACAAATGAAATAACCAAATTAAAGAGTTACCAATTAAGTTGAATTAACCAATTAAATTAAATACAAAAGAGAAACAATTAGGGTAATAAAAAAAACTAAATAATTACAAAATATAAATTGGGTAATCAAAGTTGAAAAGTCAGTAATAGAGGTTAGAAATACAGACAATTAAGATAAATAAGAATATCCAAATTGACTCTTTATAGACCTTTATTCTATTTTCTTTTTATTTCAGTCTATTATTAATTATATATTTTTTTCTTAAAATGAGAAAGGGCATTGAGTACTTTGCATTAATCTCAGAAGTTCTAATGTGGTTCTAATCCTCATCGGAGTTTGTGCTTATCTGGCTAGCAATAATACAAATAGAAGATTACGTAGTGTTTATGAGTGAGGGCAAGGGGTGGAAAAAGTACACAAATTCTTTACTTGAGTATAAGTACTGTTACTTGAGAAAGAAAAAAGTACCAGCTCTGAAATTTACTCCTAAGTAAAAAATACATCCTCTGAAGGACATTGCTATGCTGTGCAAACCTTATATCATACCAATATAAAAACAAGGGAATAGGAATATTTCAACTTATATGAAAACCATAAATGTGGAAAAAAATAAATAAATAAATGACTATTATGTAGTACTCAATTAAGAAAACAACAAACTGAAGAAAAATAAGAAGCCTCAATGGGCTATTTGCCTCCAAACTATTAAACTATTATTGCCACACAGAGACTGAAATACAATACAACAGTTATACACTTTTGGAAATCCCTTACAACATTTACTTGCCAGATATTAATTACTGATATCTACAATGTCTTTTTTTCCCACTAGTTGTAATTCCAGCTGCAGATATTTACATTTAAATTCTGACTAGTCATAATACCAATTCAAGAAATCTACACAGTTCCTTAAATCTAGTTTTGACAAGTCAGAATGATAATGTAGATACATTCAACTTGAATTAAGTCACAATGATGTAGTAATAATAATAAAAATAATAATACATTTAATTTATAATGCACTTTACATTTGGATCAAATCTCAAAGTGCTACAAAGTAAAAACATAAAAGCATAAATAAAAAATAAAATAATAACTATATAAAAGCCTTACCAAAAAACCAACAATGTTAATTAAGGTTATAGAATTCTGTAGATATCTGCAATTAGTTTTGAAAAGTTTGCACTAGTCACAATTTAATTATGACTAGTCAATGCGACAATGTTTTAGTTTTTTTGTAATCCGAATAGACCAGTTGAGTAAATACATGTTAAAATGGCTTACACAATACACTGCCCTAAATGCTCACAAAGCCTGAAGGCCTGTGTGTGCCAATACATTAACCCAGCAAAAATGTCTTAACTGAAAGCCAAACCTGTGGAAAACACTTACCAAGATTTAGAATGTGTTTGTCACTCATCCAACAAGTCTTGAATTTGGGGACTGGAATTGCAGCAGCAATTTGTTCTGGTTCTGTGAGCATATGTCCAAATCGCCTTACAAGTCCTGCTTGAAGAGCATCCACCAAAGACCAACAGAACTTGGAGGAAATCTTGAGGTGCTGGAGCTTGGTTTTGAGTAGTGTAACAGTAGGTACGAGCCATCCCATCTGCTCACTGTCCTCTCCATGAAGAACATCGGCAGCCTTTGCAAATGGTCTCATGATTTTCACATACTGAAAAGCAAACTCAGCAGGAGTGAACCTGTCAAAAAACAAAACAAATAATCAAACCATTGACATTGAAATTTGAAACATGTTTGTATGAGGATATGACTGCATGACAATCAATCAGCAACTACATCTGCCTAGGACAGATATTAGTAACCTTACTTAGGAATCTTAACCGTTATGCACAAAGATGTTATTGCTTTAACTTAGCATTTTGGATGGTAAAATGGAATCTATTTGTGCATTTTTGTTAACTGCAATCTCATCAAGCATATTTTGCTTTTTACTATTAATAAATGCCTTTTAATTCTGATGTAATAGAAATATTGAATTTTATAGGCGACACAGTGGCACAGTGGTTGGCGCTGCCGCCTCACAGCAAGAAGGTATCGGTTTCAAATCCACCTCTGTTGGTCTTTCTGTGCGCAGTTCACTTGTTTTCCTGCGTCTGTGTGGGTTCTCTCCGGGAGCTCCGGCTTCCTCTCACAGTACAAAAACATGCAATACTGGTGACACTGAATTTTGCCCTTAGGACAAGTGTGAGTGGTTGAATGTCTCATCTATGTGTCTGCCCTGCGTTGAACTGGCGACTTGTCCGGGATGTACCCCGCCTCTCGCGCGATGTCAGCTGGGCTAGGCTCCAGCACGCCGTGACCCTGATATGAATAAGCGGTTGATAATTAATTAATTACATTTTATTAATTTTGACATTTCTATTCATTTAATTAATTCATTTTAGGTGAACAATGCATATAGAATTTTAATATACTTTCATAAAAAAATAGCACATTCTGATCAATGCATAACACATCATACTTAACACTGCCTCATATTCTATTCTACAGGTTTTGAAAATTGAATGGTACATACATGGGAATTTTTAGCGCACTGCACACTGTTGCAATAGCTCTCTGCTCTCCGATGACCCTCGCTATCCTCTCCACAGCAAAGAAAAAGGAATTCCACCTTGTCTAATTTGGCCTCAAGAGCTGGAGTTTGCAGGCATCTTCAATAATCTCCACAGCTGTGGTGGATCTAGAACTGTTGTTCCACAGAGCCCGGCAATTTGAAAATGCTGAACGAGAAAGACGCTTATACACTTTATTGGCATTTGCCTCCAATAAACATCAACTGTTGACACAAGGTTTAGATGGTGGCAGGCACAGCGATGGTGCTTTGGCAGTTGGTATTACAGACCATCGTCTTCATTCAGCATTGGTCCAGCATCAACATCTATGTTTTCCCCTTCTTACTCTTCAATAGTCACTCTTTCCCTTATTTGACTTCACCATGACCCCTCAAGTGGTTCTGAGTTATTGTTTTCATCCAGTTCACCATAGACTCGAAAGGCTTTTATAAAATTTGATCCATTATCAGTAGTTGTGCATATGATCTTCTCACGGATGTTGTACTCTGTATGGATATCATTCAGGGCAACAGCAAGTGCTGAGAAGGTTTGCGATCCCTTTATTTATTGGCATGCTAGATCAGCACAGCCCCTCTCTAGAGATTCAGGCTCTATCCAATGTGCTGTGACACCAATGAAACTTCGTCTGTGGGCTGTCCAGCAGTCAGTAGTGGTAGCAATAAACTCAAATCTCACTCATGGCAGTCTTAAGATTGTTTTTCAATTTTGTTTTTCATTGTACCTTGGACATTACAACCACATCTGGCTGTAAGTGATGCACAAGAGTTCTGAAACCTTGATGTTCCACAATACTGGAAGGGTGCAGACCTTGATTGACATGGTTAACAATGACTTCATCAACGCTTGTTTTGAGATAAACTTGTTGTTTCCCACAATTTAAGTTGCTTGGATGCGGTGCTTGCCTCTTTAATCAATTTCCTTTTCTTAGCATTTGAAGTGAATTTTGTATACCTTTCCAGGGGACTCGATTGTCTTCTCTATAGGAGGAAATACACTTGCACACAATAGGAGAATATTAATAGGACTGATAAAATCATAATTATTTTTTGACATTCACTGACATTTTGTGTACATTAGCAGCAAATTAAAGCAGAAAATATAGCTAAGGTTACTTTCCTTACATGCTAATGCTAGCAAAAATAGCACGTGCTCCCTTACCTCTCACTGTTAACTTTATAGGCATCGCAAATTTACAAAAACAAACTAATCATTATTATAGTAAAGAATACATAAGTTAATCATAACAGCAAATACGTATTTACCTGTATGTGTTTTCTTAAATTTGAGGAGGAAATCCTGAACGCCAGCAGTTCATGACTTCTGGGTTTGCACAGCAAACAGCGCATATCCATGAATCTTTTTTGCTTCCAACAACTTCAAACATCTCTCTTTAGTACGACCGAGGATGCCGGAGTACTTCTTGCTGTTTCTCGACTTTTGAATGGTCGTCGCCACTAGTAAAACGCGCGTTCCCTCTATCTGTTACGGACATGACAACGTCACTTGCAGACTGAGTCTTTCGCCTTGGTAGATGGGTCGTGCGTGATGTGCAACGATCTATATATCAAGGGACCGTATCTAGTGCGTGTTATTGTCCCATCCATTTAGTTTTAAATCAGACTGCAATGCGCTTCTCTCGAAGAGCACGCATTGATTACAAATAAAAATAACCAACAAAAGTAACGAATAAAAAGTACAGTCATTTGTGTCAAAATGTAAGGAGCAAAAGTAAAAAGCTTTCAAAAAAATAGGTACTTAAGTAGATTTTTTTGGGTATCTGTGCTTTACTTTAGTATAGTAACGGAGTAACGGAGTTACTTCCAACCACTGGTGAGGGCTGACCTCATTTTTTGTAATACTCCTTTTCTGACATACAGCAGGCAGAGAAGTACAAGCCTTAAGACTAAAGAGAGGGAAAAGTGGCTTTCCTAAATGTGACAATTTGGAAAATGATCTTCAGCAAGCTGCTTTCCTCTAAAAATAGTTGTTTATTCTACTTCCGTATCCTCATTTAGACTTTGTCTAGCATCTGTTAGCAGCGTTCCCGCGCCGCGTCACTTGTAACCACAACATTGCAATAATACGCTGTCTCATTACTGCCCTCCCTGTTGTTGGAATGCAGGCAGGCTTCATTTAAATGAGTGATGTCATGTTGCGGGGGCTCAGATTGGTGCAGCGATGCCTTGTCCTGCAGAATGAGGACAGCAGATTCACCGGTGCCCTTCAGCAGATTCTCTCCAACATCAATCCCCTCCTCATTATGCGAGCTCTCTTTGAAATCAATCTGCTGCGTCCAGCTCATTCCAGGAGCCAACCTGTGATGAAGTGCTGTAATTTACTTCCTTTCCCCCCCAAAGATGTCTGCTTGTGCACATCTGTTTTAGTTACAAATTGAACATCAAAACCCATAATGCCTTTCACGAAAACCGGAAAGTTTCAAGTTTTGGAGAAGGAGAAGTTTTCAGGGGAAAGTGAGATTTGCCGTTTTTGTCACCTGTACAAAATACTTCAGGTTATGGAAGTTGGAGGATTATGAAAAGAGGATTTTGTCTCTTCCTCTCCTAAAATAGATGTGTCTGTATTTTTGTGTAAATATACTGTAGGAACAGAGTTAGATTGTATCAAAGTGTTCCGCTGTGAAACCTCCATTATTTAGCAGGGCTTATGAAAACACTGACAGATGTTCTTAACTTTTTAAAACAACATTATGAATTTCCACAAACTCTAGCACGGACGTAGTAAAGACAAAATCCAAATAACACAACAAACGTAGATGCTTACATACAGAGCACAAGGGTTGATGAGAAAGAGAATGCTGTAAATAAAACGCTCAAGTCAGTTTTGTTCGTATAGCACAAAATTACCTCAAGTCATGACAACATATCTCAAGATCTCAACATATGGCTTCATTTGTCTTTACCCGCTAAATTGCAGTAGTTCATCATGTCCTTCGCAAGAACTCAAAAATTATATCATGGATTGTTCTCAAATTTTATGCCCATATAAAGCTTTGTGTGAAGACACACTTTATTAGCAATTGGAGATTTATTACAAATGTAATGTGTGTTATAAATAAAATGTATTATTATTATTATTATAAGACCTGGATTGATTTGGTAAAGGTCAGTTTTCTGGACTTAACTTTGCAACCGTTGGTCCCATTTAGGTCAATACGAATCGACTCGAGGAGATCTATCTTGTATACATTATGTTTAACTCAAACAGTTCATAAATTACTCACTAGAGGGAGCTTTTTACTACAAAGACAATTTCTTAAAGGACGGTTGGATTTAGTCCATATTTGCTACATATGAATTGATAGATCGAGATCTATCTTGTAAATATCATATCTTATTTTTCATATTTTATTCACTGGGGGGAGCGTTTTTTTTTTAAAAATGTAAGTTTCATGGATCATTTCAAGCTTTTTAACCATAGACATGGATTGATTTTGGGAAAGCCCGGTTGTATATTTCTGACACTAGGTGGAGTTTTTTCCCCAAGAGTCCTTGCTCCATAATTTCTCAACCTTTGGTCTAATTTAGTCAAAATTCGGTGCATGTAAATAAACTTGAAGAGATCCATCTAATATAGCTTGTGTTTTACTCTTAATAGTTCATACTTAACACAAAAGGGGGATTTTTTTTCTTTTTTCAAAAAGGCTGTTCGTCAGACATACTGCTCCCTCAGGGATGGGTCAAATGCAGAGAAATAATTTCAATATGTTGTTCTGTGTATGACTGTATGTGATCAATAAGGGATTTATTCTTCTTCTTCTTCTAACTTCCACATGAAATTGAGGAATTCAATTAGGGGGATTGCTTGTACAATGCAGGGGATTGGGAATTTTTCAGGGATATACCCCTGCTGTAGGGACGACGGCAAAGGTCTAGTTTTGCATGCGTTTTCCAAGAAGAGCTAGATCCCTCTTATTGTCTGTATGGCATCTTTCTTGCTTTTTTCCCAATATAGCTGAGCATTTATTTTCCATGAGGTCAGACACGTAGCTCAGTGGATAGAATCTAACAGTTACACACAAACTGTGAAAATTTGTTTTGTCCTTGGAGGATTGAGTAAAAATTACTACATTTCATGTCAGTATAGTTCAATCATCATCTATTGTGCTTTTATTTTGACAACATATCAGTGAATACGCATGAGTGTGACAGAGAAACGTGTCATATTCTTAATAATCATTTTTAATTAAATCTTGCATAATTCTATGGTGTCTCTTCCTGGATAGCTATCAATTCAATATGCCCAGCACTATTTTTTTTTAATTCCTCTGTTTAGACCAAATAAAACTGCTAATGCTCGGGAACATGAAAGGCATCCTGTGCACCCAGGCATCCCTGAGAATGACCTACAGCAGCAGCCACTGCTCTTTTAAATCTGCAAATATAAAAGCTTTAATGGGCGTGCAATAGGTTGAACCATTCTGTTAAATTGTTTGAGCAGAAAAGGGTCCATGAGGTGAGATAAAAAGTTTACAGCAGTGTTCTCGTTGCCAATAGGTCTAGCATCCATCAGTGTTGACAGTTGCAATGCTGGATTTGGTCGCTCATTACAATGTGGTGTTTCCCTACGTACGAACCGGCGTTAATAGCATCGGTTCATACAGCTGCTCGCAGCAAGGCAGTCCCACTGACTCGTGGAAATGCCACATACTCTGTGCTCATGGCAAAAACACACACAAGGTAAACTTACATACTTATACTGTACACACCCCCTTACCTAAGACAGCTGGGATGGGCTCCAGTCTACCAGCATGTTTGCACAGGATCAGCATTTACAGATTATGGATAGATTATTATTTAGCTTCAAACGGTAGAAATGATTTAGGACGATCTGCCAGAAAGTAAAGTTATACAAATTAAAGGCTAAGGTGTGAAAGTTTCATATTGATTTCATTAATAATAGTGCTGTGCTGCCTGTAACTTTAACTGTGCTGCTGCCTGTATTGGCCAGGACACTTTTGGAAAAGAGATTTCTAATCTCAATGAGGTTTTCCTGGTTGAATAAAGGTTCAATTAAAAAAAATTAACTTCTCACAGAGAAAACGAAAGCTATGGGAAAATGATTTCTGTGCATATTTTATTTCCTTGGGGGAATTTATTAATTTATATTTAGAATTTACCATAAATGACAAATTATTTGCTCAAGCAAGATTTAAAAAAATCAAGACTTATGAGATAATTAAATTACGACATTTGGTATTTCATGAAATATAGTAAATTTTTTAATAAGATTGAATCAACCTTGTAGTAAAACATGTTTTTGGTTGATTTAAGTTCCACAATTCTGTTTGGCGTTAATACGCCAATACTTATCAAATTGGACTTTCTCAATAGCCATGGTTAATGCCTCCTCCTTGGGGTCTTTTGATCGGTGCTGTCCCCTCAGGGCTCCATCCTTGGGCCCTTACTCTTAAGCACATAGTTGCTCTTATTATAAACAGGTTCACTCAAATGACACACTTTTTTCAATAAGAGATAGGGATTCATAATATGTTCAATAAAACCGTTGACATAAAGTAAAAGAGTAACATTATCAATAAATTGCTGAAATTAAAAACTATTCTTGCCCAAGAAAAAAAGAAAAAAGGCGTAAGAAAACTCTTTCCACGGATAGATCTTTGGCAGAAACGTTCACTGGGTTCGCAAATGTGTATTAACCTGCAGCTTGAAAAGTCCCTAACAGATGGATGACTCTTTGCATTTACTGTTGCTGACCAAAGCGCACAGCTGTGCTGTAATTTCATGAGCTTTTTATTCTTACACCAATTTTCAAAGATTTATGTCTTCAGCAGGGAGGAATAAGTTTTGGGATGAAAGCATCACACAGAACAGAGGAAGCATTCAAATAACAGCACATTGTTGGTTTTTGCCTGGCTTCAAATATTTTCGGCGCATAACTTCTCAACCATTGGTTCGATTTAGTCCCATCTGGAGCATATGAATGGACTCGCCTGGATAAATCTTGTGTGTATATACACTGCACAAAAAATGAAGGGAATACTTAATCATCGCCATTTAGGAAGCACAAGTGATTGTGAATCAGTTTCACCTGTTTTGGTGAAAATCAAAGTGACAACAGGTGCAATGGAGAAGCAAAAGCAGTTGGTGGACCCCATCTCTGTACTTATCTTTCCTGAATCACTCTTCTCTAGTTTTGTGTTCTGCTGGTGTCTTTGTCACTACTTGTGAAATGAGGCAGTACCTACAGCCCACTGATGCTGCATAGGTGGTCCAGCTCCTCCAGGATGGATTATCCATGCGTGCAGTTTACTGCTAGACGGTTTGCTGTGTCTCCCAGCACAGTCTCGAGGAGATGCCAGGAGACAGGAAGTTACAGGAGGAGAGGTGGACTAGTCCGTAGAAGGACAACAACCCAGCAGCCAAACTGGTATCTGCTCCTCAGTGTGAGGAGGAACAGGAGGAGAACTGCCAGATCCTTACAAATTACCTCCAGTGGGCTACAGCAACAGACTGCATGCGGCGGGAATGAGGCCCAACGTCCTCTACTGGGACCTGTGCTCACAGCCCAGCATTGTGGAGCTAAATTGGTGTTCTCCAGAGAACTGCAGATTTTGCAGGCTCTCCATTGGTACCCCGTTCTCTTCACAGATGAGAGCAGGTTCAAACTGAGGACATTTTGCAGGCGGGACAGAGTCTGGAGACGCTGCGGAGAACGTAATGCTGCTGCATCATCATCCAGCAGGACCAGTCTGGATGTGGGTCAGTGATGGTCTGGGGAGACAGATTCTTGGATGGTCTCACATACCTCCACGGGCTAGCCCACGGTACCCTGACTGCTGTTCGGAACCAGGATGAAACTCAAGACCCACTATCAGACCTTACACTGGTCCAGTGGACACTGGGTTCCTGCTGGTCCAGGACAATGCCCAACCTCATGTGGTCAGATTGTGTCGGCAGTTCCTGGAATGAAGGTATTGATGCCATTGTCTGGTCCTCATATTCCCCAAACCTGAAATCATCTGAGAACCTCTAAGATGTTCTCTATCGCTACACCAGACGCCACCACCACTGACCGCAGACTGTCCAGGAGCCCTGATCCAGGTCTGGGAGCATATTCCCCAGTACACCATTTTCGATTCACCAGGATTATGCCCAGACGTTTTCAGGAGGTCCTATTGGCATGTGGGGGTCAACACACTCCTATGTCACATTATGTGTTGTTGTGAGGAAATTTACTCGAGTTGTTTTTCATAGAACTATTTTCTCAGAGTTCAATCAGGGGGAATGGGGATTTAGTATTATTATTGGAATACAAGGATGAGAGAGAATGTTGTGGCAGTGCTCAGGCCTCTAAGCACCCATGAAGCTCTAGTCTATAAGCTCCCTATTGAACCCTGAATGGAAGCTCCTATATACACGAAGCAGCTTATAATAGATAAGCAGAAAAGCATTCAGCATCTCACTCAAGGACATATGTTGACTATGTTCACACTGAATGCATGTGGAGATCAACCTGAGGCCAAAACAGCCACTCAAAGTGTGGACACTATCATCATTTCCAGAATGCTTCAAATGCAGTGTTTAGGGGAACCAATGCTGGTTTTTTGCCTCAATTGTTTGAATATTGATGAGCCACCAGAGCTGTTATCTGTATCAGTGTGGAGATTGTGCCAAAACAAAACCCGCAAAAAACATTTGAACAAATATCTCTCTGACATACATTTACGCTGTTTTAATAGCGCTTCCATAGTCGCATTATATCAGTGATCGTGCAGCTGCCAAGCCTGCTGCGGCAGCTCTTCCTGCATGATTGAAAAAAAAAAAAAAAAAACAGACAGTGAAGAAGACAAATAGTGCTCGTCTGAAGGAGGGAGTAATGTTTGGACGCATTATGGTGATAAGTTATCACTGTACAACTCCTGCTCCTTTGTTGATTTGTCATACATAAGAGCCTATGGTGGTGGTAACTAGGCCGGTACTGCACGGTTCTTCTTTGTGTGAGCGTGCGAGATAATCAGTAATAAATCTCTATTATGTGGGGTAACACTGCCTGTCGTGTGCCGAGTGTCAACAAGCAGTCACGAGACTATGAGGCTTATATAAATAGCAAATTGTGAATAAAGTTCTGTCCTGTAGTTTGCGCATCTGTCCTTATATTTGGGTTTGAAAAGGTAGCAGTTAATAGATTGTGCAGGTTCTGCGCAGCTTGTGAACCCAGAGGGGGTAACCAAAGAATCATTGCGGCTCCCGTTGCCCGAATTTTAGCCTGTGCACATTCTTAAAAGTGAAACACGGATATTATCTGCATTTTAGTTATCATTACTTTTCTAATCTTTTTCTCATTAATTCAACCTATATTTGTGAGACTGGATGACAAGACCAACTGAAGTAGATGTGAGGCTCTACTCGTGAGGGTGCAGTCACTTCTTACCGCCTGCAGAGGACAATGCAGCTCCAGTAATGCCTCCAAAGAAGCAGTTGCTGCAGCTTTCAGTCCAGTCACACACCAATAACAAGTTGCTGTTCATCTGGACTGAATAGTTCCATCTCCACTATTTCTGAGTCTGTTGACAATAAAGGAACCAAACATAACTCCGTAAAAGGCAACAATCGAGCAGGAGCTGGAGGCTGCTCTCCGCGAAGAGCACCAAGCTTCTATCCTTTAAATGGAACCTTGTCAAAGGCTCATTGTGTCAGAAAACCGGTTGAAAGAGGGGGAAGAAGGAGTTTATTTTGAGTGAGCTGCTGCAGGAGAGCAGCTGATGTTCACTCTGACTGCTGTGAATGTACACTTAATGCTGTGACAGCCGGAGAGTTTAAGGGTATAGAGTTAGTGACGTATTTAAGGTGAAAGGCTGAGGATTTACATGATTAACAGGAAGACAAAGTACAACAACAAAATTATGTTTACAACTTTTATAGAAAGGTTTTAACGTGATTGAAATCCAAAGTGTAAGCAAAATTGTCCTTATATGTTTTCACCAGCGTCCGTTTTTTGTCAGTTTGTCCGCAGAATTAAGCAAACACTACAAGAAAGAACTTTCATAAAACTTGAGGATAGATTGTGGGCAAGAATGGATCCCAATAAAACCTTAATGGCAATAAAGGAGCAGATCAAAGAGTCCTTTCATCTTCGTTGACATTGTGAGATCAAAGTGTTTCCAAAAATGTGCAATAACATCAAATAGAATATCTTGTTCCACAATATCCCAACATCTGCATCTTATCGGAGTATATTGTGATTGTTCTTTTAGTAATAACATAGTTTTAATACTTAATTTATTCTTATTTATTTGGTCTAATGCGTGTGCTTGTCTGCTAATGACAATAAATGCTTTAAATTGAATAGCATAAATGTTTAATGTCTCGAGGAATAAAGTTGATGCATGGATCTGTCATGATTTTGAGTTTAGTTTACTGTTTTATTGTGAGTCTATTTCCCTGTGTCATCTTTTCACCTTTATATTTTCCTGTGCATTTCCAGAGCAAGTTCAAGTTACAGATTCAAAGCAGGTAAAGAAAGTTCTTTGTTAAAAGCCACAGTAATCAGTAACATTTTTAATCCCTGATTTAAAAGAAGCTGACCGTTTGCGCTGACCTCAAGTATTGTGAGCGTTTGTTCCACAGGTGAGGAGCAGAGGTGCCAAAAGCTGCTTCACCTTGTTGGTTCTGATCCTGGGAACATGGAGCAAACGGTCGCTGATGACCTAAGGGCCAATTCTTTCTTTTTCTTCATTATTGATAACTAATCTGTTTATAATCAATAAAATCTAACTATCAGAAGGGTGGAGAAAACACAGTAAGAACAGTAAGAACAGTTTTGATGAATGCAGGTGGTCATGGATGGTCTACATTATAAATTTAATGTATTATTATTATTACTTCCCCCACCTTTACTGAAAACCAGTGTTTTGTACAGAACTGAAATTCCAAGAGAGTGTATCTCCTAGAATATCAAAAATCCATCATTTCCACTTAATGGATTCTGTTGACCGATTCTGAAGATCAAGCTGTTCGTCTTCGAAATTCACATCTTAAACCTCTCATTCCTTGATCTCTTTTGTAGTTTGCAAATGCTGCTAATTGCAGTTCAACACGACCCACCCTTAAGTAGCTGTGATTTATTGACTTTAAAGTCATTTTTATGTGGCATATCAAGTTTACTGTGAATCCCCTGCAGAGACACTATCACCTGCTTTGCTGTGTGACTGCAGCTGTTACCAGAGCAACACCCGAAATGATATGGTTTTCATCTTCTTTGTGCTTTATATCATTGTAAATATCATTTCTGGGGGTTATTTGGCCAATAAAACTTGTTAACTACAAAAAAAAAAATCAACCCTCAGGCAGCCTTAGTATCAGCTTCTATCACGAACCCCTCCCTTGAATTGCTTTTTAATAAATGAATATATACTTTAAGAAACGAGTAAATAGGAAAACTCAGTAGTCCTACTTCCCAGTGGGGATTTTATTGCAGAACTGGCTCCATCTGGTGCGTCCCAATATTTTAACTACTATAACGGGTGTGCTGGCTCATGAGATTTAGCCTTGATTCCACAGAAGCAATTTGCTATCATTGAAGACGACTGCAGTTAATGTATATTAAGAAACTGCCCTGCGAAGTACTTGAGCCAAAGCCTTCCCTATCTAGTTTCCTCATCTGTAAATGCTCTTCGTGGCTCTAATTGTGGACCTATTTCAATGTCACATTACACTATCATTTGCTTCATTTCACTCCGTAAGTACTCATTTAAAACAATGGACTAATGCACTCTGCTGTTCATAAATTAATTTACCACAACAGCTTTTACCACACCTGATAGGGACACAATGCAAGGTTAAAAAGAAAAAAAGGGCCGCACGCAAATGGCAGCAGATGCAGAGAGGCAGTAAAATAGGGAGATTGGGGGGGGGGCAATTCAAGATGGGAGAGAGAATAAGAAAATCAGATAAGGGATAATGAGGTGTTCGCACGGAGAGCGATAGAGCAAAGAAATGAAAAAGTGCGAATAATGGGCATGGGGAATTTAGGGAAGAGGCAGAGGAGATAAGGTGAAAAAGGAGTAGATGGAGGTTTTGGTGTATCTGGCTAGGCTCAGCAAAACGAGGTCTGATAGTGCGAGTATGGCTGGAGAGGAGACACGCTGAGAGTGAAACAGGATTGTGTGGAAGCTGGGAGAGGATGAAGACCACGGCCTTTGAGTGACAGGACTATGTGAGGGCGCTCACCGGGGATTCCAAGGAACTTCAGGGCCATTCATGAAGCAATGCAGGAGCAAGAAAAGATGATCAGCGAATGATGTGCATGTTTTTAACAGCAGCATTTTTTCTGATGGAGTTGGAAATTTCATCCAAACATACTTTCAGTCAAAGATTTAGGATTAACTTCTGTATATATTTATATCCATATATTTGTTTATGGATTTACAGAAAAAGAAAGACAAGAAGGCATATTGTTAATAAGGTGAAATCAAATGTATTCAAACTAAAACCAGAATTTCACTATTAATTCATTAGCTGTCTTCAAAATGAAGCTACTCTACAATAAAGCTAAATCCAAACAACAAAGCAAAACTTCACACTTTAACTTAAATATCACACTTTCCTCTAGAAAGTAGTCTAGTTGCACAAGGCAACTACACTCACCACACTGCAACACAGTCATCTGACCCACTGGCTCTGCTCAGCTGTGTCAATTTGGGCTTCAAAGGCCACGCCTAATCACTGATTGGCCTCAGCTGCAGCCACTCTGGAGCAGGAGAGGACGCCTTACCTGCTAGGGCAGGGAGAAAAATACAAAATATACGCAAACGGCCACTGGGGATGTGACAGTGTAAATGTGCTTAATATTGACAAGTGCTGTTTTTTGTTGAACTATAAACACACCTGGATGAATAGGTCTCTGAAAATAAAAACAGCTTGACGCATAAGAATACTATGCAAATGCTATGGACCCTGGAGGCCACCAGGGGCCCCTCAAGATTTCTTGAAATTTTCAGTTTCAAGAAATCTAGAGTTAGATTCTAAAGGTCCAGGAATGGACCTTTCCATTAATACTTCGGGTTAGTTTTGTAGGCATTTGTGCACATTTTCAGAGAACTTACAGATATGGACATTATAAATGACATGCAGTAGTACCACCAGGGGGCACTGTCACCATAATATAAGCATTGTGTGCAGATGGACTCAACTCACAAATACTCCCTGTCCACCTGTCACAATGTATTTATTGACTTCAAAGTCCACCGCTGAGTCCGTTGATGCCTTTGTCTTTCCAGCCTTTTTTGTTTTTAACAAGGTATATTATGACAACCCATAACCCAGCTATGAAGGGGTCAAAGATCCATGTACTTCTAGTGCCGGTCCCAAGCCCGGATAAAAGGGGAAGGTCGTGTCAGGAAGGGTTTTCCAATGTAAACTCTATTCCAAATCATATGCGGAAAATGAAACTGATTTCAAACTGGATCCGTTGGAGCTCGGGTTAAGAACTAGTCACTGGTACTGTTAGCCACAGAGCGCCAGCGGTAACAATGGTTGGAAACAGGAGATCCCGAAAGGGATCATCCAAAAGAAAGATCCTTGTTTGTCTTGTCTCATCCCTGTGTTTCACATAAGGTGTATCTTGCCTACTTTGTTGAGACAAAAGTATTACCACCAAATAAAAAATAAATAGGCTAGTCTATCAAAGATGTCTGCTGAAGGTTAAAAACCCACACAGAATGGAATCTACCACATGATCAAAATGCAGGTATTTTTAAGAAATGGTTTCAAACAATTTTGGCACTAACCATCAATACAAGTGCAGATGGGTTAAATGAAATGTATTTATTTTCTTAAGATGAATAATTAAAAGGAGTAAATGTTTACGTTAAAGTAGTTTAATTTTGAAAAGTTTGCATTTTTCTCCCTGAAACTTTTGCTAATCTGTAAAGGAGGGTTCCATAACTGCTTGGGCTACTATTGTCTGAAGTTAAAAAACAGCTGCTCAATGGGGTCTTAGAGGTAAGATAAGACCCCTCCTCAGACGAGATGAGGAATTCATTTAAAAATATACATTGTTGCATATTTCACAATAAACGATAATATATATTGTTAGTGACCACCTGCTATAAATCTTCAGACACGCTGCTACAAGACTCCCCTTATTTATCAGCTCCAATTCTAGTCTCCTTTGTTATTTTATGGCAAATTTTGAATTAGTTCCTACAGTTATTTTTCCCACATTTATAACTATAATTGATCAATCCATTATCTCCTGCAATGCAAGAACAGCCGTACTAGAAATAATCCAAATATTGCTGAATACAAATTTCTTTTCCTGTATTATTAAAAAAATTCTGCCAATGGTGTAAGCCAGTTAGGCTTGACTAGAAATTATTAAAACTACAATAAAGGTATAGCCAAAGGACCGTGTGCTGATTACCAGAAAAATTTATTTATTGCAGAGACTGACTTAAAATGAATGTTTTAGCCTCTTGATTGATCTGACTCTAATCCATCCTTCATCTAAGTTTCTCTTGTTAATTCAGTATAAGATTATGATATTATTACAATCATATTCAATTAATTCCTATATTCAATGGAGATATGAAATATTTGAATGTTTTTCCAAATTAAAGAGATAATTAACTCCTTAATTTAATTTATTTTAAACAGTGCCTTGTTTTTAGGGAGATAACAAAAGTTTGACTTTACAGAGACTGAAACTTATCTATTAGTCATACAGACAGTATTGTTATTCCTTTGTCAACTTTGCAGTTTCCTGCAGGAGGTCATACAGTATAACCAGGATAAGTTGAGCCAATATGGCAAGATACACAGATATAAGATGATTAATCTGAAATGCTCTCATGCTAGCTTTGTAGCGACTCAAGAATAAGTCAGGAAATAGCTGAATACACAGATATCTATGCTGTTTACCCCAATTAATAAGATTATTATCAGTTCAGAAAATATTTATGCAGTATTTCTATTTATCCATCTTTCCTCTATTACCACTTAGGGATGAGGGGTGCTGGAGCTTATCCCGGTGGACAATTGGTGAGATGCAGGGGAGATGTAATACTAATCACAGTTTTATACACAAAAGAAGCAACTATTCTCATCTATCTGCAATTAAGAGCCACCAGTTCACCTGTGTTGCGTATTTTTTCGACTGTGGGAAGTACCTGATGGGAACCAATACAGATGCTGTGGGACATGAGTGCTCACCACTAAGCAGACTATTTCAGCATGTTATGTGTTTAAAAGCCAGTGTTGGAGGATTATATGCCAATATTGAGATGAAGAAACTAGGCCTCTAATGTCGTCGCCGACAGTAAAGAAAAAAGGCCCAATCCCCTTCGATGAACAAGCAACCTCCGAGATTTATCTCCTAATATTAAATGTGAAGTAATGTCTGCAAAACAGCATTTTTTTGAGTAAGATATGAACTATCAGAGTAAAACACAATCTATACAGGATAGATCCCTTTGACTCTTTTCATATGCATCAAATTAGGAGTAAATTGAACGGTAAGGAAATAAAATCTGAAAAACTGTTTTGAGGCATTATGCCCCAAAAATGTTTGGAGAGTAGGTTACCTCTCAGAAAATATAATATCGGAAATATCCAACCTACCATTCCCAAATTCAATCCAGTTCTTTCTCACACTAAGGTCTATGTGGGTATGAGATTTGAAAAACATCCATTACATAGTTTTTGAGTTATAGCGTTATCACAAAGTATCTGCAGTGGTGGACGAGGAAGTGATGATTCCATAACATCCTGACTTTTTGGGTATTTAAATAAAGTCAGGGGGGAAAGATGGGGAACAACATACAACTACTGTTTCCCAGTTGGTCCGTACCCACAAGATAACCCATCACCAATATGAAATTATATCCATTCATGAAAGCTCTCTATCCCATTCTCTCTTGCAGTAAACATAATCAGAATTATTTATAATCATAATCTAAATTCAATTTTGTAAATAACTGCCAAAGCATTAAATAAATGGTTCCCTCCGCTGGATATCTACCTTTTATATCGAGGCTCAATAGGCCATTGATGCCACACAGGTTTATTTAAAGCCCAGCTGTGGCAGAATAAAAAGGCACTTGACTCAATCCGTGGGAAAATAAGTTATTGGTTTAAACATCAGAGAGAGCAGCTGATTAGGATGGTGCGTTCTGTGCGAGCTCACAGGTCACGGCTCTAATGGAGGAGAATACACCATGGTCAGATAGAACATGTGGTTTGTTTCATTCCCTGTGTTTATGTATCAGCACATATGTTGATGAGGTGCAGAGAATAGCATGTCAGATTAGGTTTAGGTCGTCTGAGAAGAGCTTCTAGGTGATGTTATAAGGAGATCATCAGGAATTATTTCCTTTTTTTGTCTTTACTGACTGAAAAAAAAAAATCATACTCATAGATCATAATGTAAGAAACAATGCAGTCAGAATAATCTTATTTGTCTTGTCTCTGTATTTCTCTTTGGTTGGTGAATATTTTCACCACTGTCCAATTTCAATATGCAAAACAAGCCAGCAACAGAGACTAATCTTAGGTCTGATTCTAATCTACATCCACACAACAACACAAATTTACACAAAAAACAAACACAAAACTTGCGCTCCCGTTGAAAGACTGATCTGTGCCGACTTGGGCGATAATTACGTTCCAGCAGGCGGCGTGGATAAGAGAGCCATAAGAAATCTTTGGGGAGCTGTCAGGTATCTTAAATGCGCCGTCTGTCCTCCTTTGGCTGAGCGAGGCAGTGGTGTTGTTGTTTTTAAGTATTTCAGCTTTGCTGAAGAACACACAAGAGAGACAGGATGAGAAAGAGGTTGAGAAATCCGACAAAGACAATGGTACATTTAGAGCTTTGATGATGGAAAAACAGAAATTCACATGACAGTTAGAGCACAGACAGTAGTTATGAGCAGTAAATTAAGTATTTCTAAATTTATTCGGCTGTAATCCATAATCCAAGTGACAATAAATCGCTCAGTAGTTTCTCTTCAGTTTAGTTTTCTAATTGATTTAGTTGAGTCAAGTCAATACTGTATGGCGTCTCTGTAACACCTCTGAGTAGGTGTAGATAAAGGTAAGTAAAACATAAATAACACGTCCGTTCGGCTCTCAGGTTTGTATTGAAATCTTCAAGTGACATTAAAAAAACGTGTGGACAGCAAATTACAGAAAACATGTTGTTGACATCTCACCGAGGCACTTTCAGACTGCTTCGCGCACATATGACGCCATCTTTAATTCATTCTATAAAGAAAGCGCCATGAACATAAATAAATATAGAAACAATATAGCATAAAGGGCAAAACTTAAATGTTAATTAGAATACTCATATAACTTCGTAACTTAACTTAGTTTCTTCTTATTTTCTTATACACTACACCTCGCGGTCTGGCTCCGTTATTTTTTTCTGATCTCCTGTGATCAATATTCTGTAATTGGACTTCTGGACAAATGAGAATTGTGTACTGAATTCACTCCAACACCCACTCACTCACAGAGACATGCAGTTTTAGAGATTCTAAGGGCCGGTTTTCTCGCCATTAGAACACATCAACTTCAAGACAAAGCTTTCTTACTTACTCAACTGGACGCAGTACTAGAACGTGAAGGGGTTATTTACAGAAACTTGTGTTCAGTAATGGATTCTTTATTCATGACCAGCCCTGCTACAGCTGTTACCTAGCTAACCACGCTCACTATTTTGCCACAATTTAAGGTGAGCTTAAAGCTCACACAGGAGTCTTATCTAAATGTTTCTATTTATCTTTTTTAATCTTCATGACACAACCTTACCTCTTTATCCGACCCTGGACCGGTACTAAAGGCACACTGGCTGGTGACCCCTTTGGGCCTGGGTTAGCCATCGGCGTTCTTCTGAAATGGTGCCTCTTCCAATCTTCTATGATGATTCAAATTCACTTCATAGATCCTACTGAACAAGAAGGGGGTCTCACTCTTACCTTAGTTTTTACATCAAGTTACGGTTGTATACATACCAGCAATATATGGCTGACCAGAACAGTAATCTGATAATTAATTATTATTAATATTAATAATCATATTAATAATATTAATTAATTAATAATAATTAATTAATATTATTAATTAATTATTATTATATAATAATTAATTGCTCTGCTTAGAGTCACAAATGACCTATGGATGGCAGCAGATGCTGGTTCACCTTCCCTCCTGATTCTCCTTGATTTGTCTGCTGCCTTCGACACAGTTGACCATGGAATACTCCTACACCGCCTACATCA
>VRLP01005728.1:0-34158 GCA_009660295.1 Lophius piscatorius
ATTATTATTATTATTGTTATTATGATTATTACACATGTATACTTCAATGTTAAGTGACAATAAATATATATCAATCACACTATTTCATAATGTTTGACATTATGATGCTCGGACCTTCGCTTGAGGAAATTTTCTCTCACTGGACCTCTTAAAATTTTAGTTGAATACCCCTGCTATAAGGTAAACAAAGGAGAGGGAGGCATCGGTAATGAGAGCAGTGTTTGTGTGTGTCATACTGTGTGTGTGTCATACTGTGTGTGTGTGTCATACTGTGTGTGTGTCATACTGTGTGTGTGTGTGTGTTTCTATCTTGAGGGGGGGCTCGACAGATGCAGTGAGGAAGAGAATTGCACTCAGCTCAGCAATACTCCCCTTTTATTCTCACTCAGTTTTCATTCTCCCCACCCCCACTCTGTGTGTGGGTGTTAGCGTGTCCGATAGCGTGTGTGTGTGTGTTGGCCTGTGTGTGGGTGCTGCAGCGTCTCGGTGGCAGAGCTGTGCGGTCGGTTGGAGGGTATATGTTTTTCTGCCGCTCAGTTTGAGCGGTGGGGAGACCTTCGCTGAGAGCGTAGAGGGAGGGAGTGTGTTCTACCTGGGTGTGTGTGTGTGTGTGTGTGTGTGCGTGTCGCTGGAATCCGCTGCCAGTCAGTCAGACTGACGAACACCACACTGAGTGCGTCAGCATCTGTTGTTTTGGCGGCGTGTCGGTGAGCAGCTTCGGTTTTTCACCACAGAAGAAGAAAAGAGTTGGTTGTTTTATTCTTCTGCTGCAGCAAGAGAGAGAGAGAGAGAGAGAGAGAAAGCGGGCGGACGAGGTCCGGCTGCATTACCGCTGTGTCTGTTTAGATTCCCCAACAGAAGCCGGTACGTTTGTGTGCGTGTGATATTTTAGTGTCTCCACTGTACTTTTGATTATTGTGAAATGATTTTAATGATGATGTGACAGTTTGATTGTTGGATAATTATTCTAATAATCGCTTAAAAACTAATATTAGCCGGTCTGCCATTGATTTTTTTTATTCAATTTTATCGGCGATGAGATCCCCAGATTGTTTTTCATTCACTGATAAGTCTTTCTTTACGTATCAAGTGCTGTGAAAGTATTTGGAACAATAAGTTTCCCTGAAATTCGAGGTAAATCTACGTCATATCGTAACGAGTCACAAACCGCCTCATGATCTGTAAGCTTTGATGTCCCGCTGCAGAACAATGGTGGAAGAAAAATTCTTAATTCGTACGAGGACCGTCAATATTCTTCACACATTTAATTATGTTCCCCAAAAAAGGGATATTTATTCATTATTCAGGAATGTTAAAGAATCGTCAAAGTTAATAAATAAATATACTTATTGCCGAACCAAAACACACGAGCTAACTGATTCTTTTTATTTGTTAATATTAATTAAATAAAACAAAGACTGAAGCGACAAACCAAATAGAAAAAATGACTTTCTATAGTTTTTGAGAAAATCTGGAACAAAATGGTTCAAACCTTCAGACGTCAACCGACATGTTGAAACGCTCTGAACGCGTCTCTATTTAGTGTGGAAGTCGTTCCCACATCTTGTCTTAAAAACTCATCAACCCACCTCATCCTTCCCGTCGGGTCCGTCTCAGAACCAGTCTATTAAAATGTCAAGGAAATAAAAATGTAATTGTGCGGCACAATTTTCAATTAGTTGTCAGTGAAGTGTGATGGAACCCGTAAAAGGTTCCGAGCAGGAGCCACAGAATCGAGGCTGTTAAGATCATCAGATAAACTAATGATCCGTTAATCGATCGGCTCCACTTCACGATGTTGGTGCTGTGTTCTCAGCCCGGTGAAGAACTCTCATCCACTGATGTGGTTCTCCAAGTTCTTCTCAACCCATTTAGTCCAAATGTGATGCGTATGAATGGACTGGAGGAGATCCATCAACTTTAACTCTATCTCCTATTTTACTCACTAGGGGGAGTTTGTTTTTAAAAAAATTTTTTTCTGGCCTAACTGGAACTTTTTTAATTTGATGAGGTCAATAAGGGGGGTCTCCTGTAGGACCGGCTGCCTGAGGTTCTATTTTAATTCTGCCTCTCTGTTGAGCGATGGCTCACTGTGAAACAATGTGGTTCAGTAGGTCCATCAGTTTCATGCGGCCGAGTCCAGTTCATTCATTCCCTCACAGGTTCTGAGGTCTGGTTCTGACGGCTCAGACTAAACTGACAGGAAGCTTGAAGAGAGTTTATTTACAGTTTACAGGCAAATCGTCCAACTTCATTCTTTTCAGAAACTGAACCCGATCTGACAAACAGCCAGTCATCTTAATCTCTGCTACATGATCTCCTGGAGGCGCCGCCGTCTGTCTGAACAGCTGCGAGACAGCTGCTGTCTGTCTGACTGTCTGTCTGACTGAAAGATGGCAGACAGACAAAAAGACTGAGCCTCTAACTGTAGAGGATGAAGTAATGAACGATTTAGTGGTTTGAGATGAGCTACATGCTAACCAACGACATGAGGCTCCGCCTCTTCACACCTGTTAGGAGAAAAGAACCGCTCAGCGTACGTTTGTTTCCATCAGTGAGACGATGAGAATAGTTTTAGTAACTTTAAGACAATAAAGTAGCTGATGAATGTTTGTAGTGTAGTTAGATGGAGTGTAAACTATCCTGATGCGGGTTCAGAATCAAACCTGGAATAAAGAGCAAACATGAAACATCAGTAAACATTGGATTGTTTCCTGTCCTGTACTTCCATAAAGAGTCCGTCCACTGTTTTTTAAATAAGTTAATATGATCCTGTAGACTCTACAGGAGCAACCATCAGGCAAACTCTAAATGTGTGTGTGTGTGTGTAACCTTTGACCTCACCTTGATCCAAAACCACCTGAATAAAAAAAAAAAGGTCACCTCTCTGAGTAGTTGAGTAATTTTCCCCTAAAATGATTAAAATAGAAATCTTTAAAATCACAGAATACAAAAAAATCCAGCCGCTTGTTTCATGAAAAAACCTGGAACGTGTTTTTGATTTACGCTCCAACAAAAATGTGAGCAAGCAGGCGAACGCCGGGATTCAGCGATTCATTAGCCACCAGGGGGATAAAACTGGAGAGCAGCTGGTTCTGGCACTGGGAATGGACCAGCGGATAGATCCAGACTTTATCCGTCTTTCAGCTTCAGTCCGGACAGATTCAGCTGAAGGACATCAAGCTTGTTGTGTGTCCTCAGGGGATTTATTCCTCCCCCCCCCACCCCAACCCTCCTTAAGTATTCCTCAGTAATAAAATGATTCATGCAACAACATAGTGAGGCATCTGAAAACGGATACGCGCCACGAATAGCTGAGAAAATAACTGGCAGATCCGTCAATACTCTGAAATCTACCTGGACCCGTTGCCATAGCGACAAATCCTTCAGCCTAAACGATGGACAAGATAAACCTATAAGTAGGTCTGTGATTTATGGCAGCGTTCCTATTGTTGTTCCCGGTCCTGATCCAGGATTCTGTACTGGGCTGTTTGCCTCACAGATGTATTACAGGAAGAAACCCAGAAATCTGAACCAACCAGATGGGAAACCTTGTTAGAGACTTGAAAGCCGACAGCGGTCGAGAGTGAAGTAACAAGGAGAAAAATCTGATTTAAGCACCTTTTTTTAAAAAAAAAAAAAAAAAGATCAGCTCTTTAGTTGCTAATAATGTTTCCAGTCATCCCAGAGACGTGGTAAGAACTCAAGGGTGGCGAGGAGCTCGAATCAGAATCAGCTTTGATTCTGAGGAACATTTAGAAGTAATCATGGTGTGTACGTGTGTGTGTGTGTGTGTGTGTGTGTGTGTGTGTCTCAGCTGTGTGTTTTGGGGTTCGATGCTGTGTCCGGCCTCCTGCCTGCCCCTCCTCAGGGAGCTGGCTCAGTGGCGCTGCCTGCTGGGCTGGCAACGCCACCACGGAGTTGGCTCAGCTAACGCCGCAGGGCTAACCGCTAACACTGGACAGCAACAGCAGCAGCAGGGGTCAGAGGTCAAGGGGCGAGCCAGTCGACCTGTTGGGCGCACCAATCCGCTGCCAGACAGCCAGGTGAGTCCCGGACCAAATGGTGACCCGACCTGACATGAAGCCATCAGGTGACTGAAGGGGGCGCTAGATGCTTCACGACAAACACTGTTCTTTGACAATACTTCGATCAGGGGGCTTGATTGTGAAACGCAGGGGACTGGGGGCTTTTCACAGAAATCATCTTTGCTGTTTGGACTTTGTTAAAAGAATCGACTTGTTCTGAGGGGAACCTCCAGATGGAACCAGCTGCTAGATGGATCCATTAGGCCTTGGCCCATATTCCCACGTCAGAAGACTGGTGGCTCGCAAATTTTAATTTTTTTGTGCCGGTAAGGAAAAACGAACTGCTGAATAAACCCGAAAACGTTCAGGGCAGCAAACTTAATCAGAAACGATTCTGCTGCCACCCACAAAGAAGAATCTTAAGATTGTAAAGACAGCCCATAATATCTTGTCAGATAAATGTTTTTGATGTTTTCATTTATTTTTTAACAGTATTACATGTTTGATGCAGTTTTTTTATTTGACGCCGTCCGTCCGCTCAGATTCTTCTTCTTCTTCTTTATTCAGCATACCCTGATTTGGTTTCTCAGTTATAAAATCTGATTTCTCCCTTTATCCTCCGGGCCGTCTGCTCGATGGGGGGCTAAAGACTTTCAGTCTGGTTATGTATTGACCACCTGCCTCCATCTTTAAATGAATCAGATTCCATCATTGGTCCCGCACAAACTGACTGGACTGATTCCCGACCCGTGGAAGAGCCTGAACCGCTCTAAACTCAAGTGTGATGGAGGAAGTCTTTTACCTCTAACCCATTTACCAGCCGGCCTCGCCGCGCACACACATCCTACCGATGCTCTTAGCCTGATTGGTATCGATCGAGGCGACGCGGGCCGGAGCTCTGCTGAGCTTTTCTGACTGCGTCGGCCTTTTTCCAGCTCAGGTGGTTCTGACGTCTATGGAATGGCATTGTTGGGGTGAAGGGGGTTCTGTTTGATGTTTCATGCTGGTTGAAGACGTTTTCACGGCGTTGTACCGTGGAAGGCGGGGGGGTGGAGGGGGGCAGTGGATGTTTGACTGATTTATAAGCATTCATAACTGAATATTATCAATCTGGAGGATGAAGGTGTGGCGGTTTGTGTTTGAGGTCAAACACAAACCGCCAACATGCTTACGTCTCGCTATTCTTTATTAAACTAATAAAGAATTTATTAAACTAATAAAGAATAGAATAGGAAAAATCAAAGACGTTTGTTTATGGGAGAAATGTTTTCAGAGTGAGCTCAAATATCCAAACTATTATCAGTTGATGCATTCCCGATGTTTTGTTTAATTTCATTTTCAAACCTCCGCACACCTTGACATCTTTTTTTTCTTTTTTTTGGTAGGGTAGCAAGAAAAAAGCCTCTGCTGTCGTCCACACACAAGCTAAACCTCCTACAGTTTTTTAAACGCCGCTAGGACTTTCACTGGAACAAGGTCAGAGGTCAGAGGAGACCAAAGTAGAGCTTTTTGGCTACAAACATCTAAGATGGTTGTGGATTAGCAAGAAAAAAAAGTCATGTGGAAAAGCCCCTCATACCCACTGTGAAGTCTGGTGGTGGATCTCTCAGGGTGCGGGGCTGTTTTTCTTCCAAAGGTCCTGGACATCTTGATAAAAGACATGGTTCCATGGACTTTCAGCTGAGTCCACCAGCGTGGACCTCAGAACCTGAAGGAGGTGGAGAGGTTCTGTATGGAGGACCGGTCTCAGATCTTCTCCATGTGTTCTGAGACCTCCTCACAGACTACAGAAGGAGACTCAGGATGTTATTGTGGTTTTAAGGAGTACGTGTAAACAGAAAACCGTTTGTTCTAAATGAACTGGTAGCTCTTTTCTAGCCTGCTGCTCAGGAAGCTGCTGCTGCGGTTCTGACCTCCAGCTCATGAATATTTAATGAGACGAAGGCCCGCCTCTGTTTTCATCACAGCATTTAGAGATCGTTGAAATCACGGCTGCAGTCGTCCCTCCATCGGACCGTCTGTGAGGAAATACTCTAATAACAGCTTCTTTCACTCGTGTCACTTATCTGGGAGTCTGGATCCAGGCTTTTCTTTAACGTTTCCTTCATGGTTCCAGTCAGAAAACATTCTTCAAGCGGAACCAAAGAACCTTCTGGAGGATCTGATGACGGCAGGGACTCAATAAGAGTTACACTGCAAAAATATGGATCAGGAGTAAATCAGTGGTCCCAACTATGGATCCTTCCTGCTTGGTTTTTGGGGGTGTCTTGATATGATGATGAAAAAATAAGCCCAATTTTTCCGGACATGAAATTAGGATGGAAATGTCGTAAAGTTCGCCATCGGTCCATTTCATTCACATCACTAGAACTCGCCAGTTCCTGCCGAAGAGTAATTTCGATTATGATCGTGTTTATCTCAGATAGTTTTTATCTCTGTCGGTGTTTCGTGTGTCTGCGTTCGTTTCCTGTTGACAGGTTCTGGTTCCCCGTCGGCTGTAAATAAGAAAATGTGTCAGTAGGCCTGAGTAAACGCACCCAGAGAGAGAGATTAGAATTACATATTCATGAATCGGGCGCATCCATCATCATCATCATCCTCCCTCTGTCTCCAATATCTGAGACACGTGGGAGCATCTTATCCAGGAAACAAATCAACCGAAGTGACTCCAGGAGACGAGGGTTGATCTGTGAGGGCAGACGGAAGAGAATCGGTCCGTCACTGTTCCGACTGGGCCTCAAGACAAACTGTTTATTGTGATCCATCCGCTGAGACGCTCGTGGGCGGAGTCAGTGATTCACAGCTGACCTGCATTCAGTATCATGTGCAATATTACGTGTCTGTATTATCATCGTGTTCTAAGGTTAGGTTAGTTAATGTTTTACTCCCTCAGGGGAGCATTTTTGTGAAAAACACTTTTTTTTAAGATTTAACATCTAATTTGAGGAGTTCAATCGGGGGGATTTCTGGTACAACGCTGGGGACTGGGGGCATTTTGTGGCCCATCACTAAAATGCTGTCTTCTTTCCTCGCCCATGTTCAGTCCTGTCCATCCAACTGCTACTCTTCTTGTAATCAACTTGACCTCTGTGGTAGAGGTCATTACTGTCTGATGTCCTGAGGTCAAACCGACCAATCAGCAGGCGTCTTATAAAAACATGGAAGAGACGGGCAGCACATTCTCTCTCTCTCCCTCTTTGTCCCTCTCTCTCTGTCTTTCTCTCCCTCTTTGTCCCTCTCTCTCTCTGTCTCTCCCCCTCTCTCTCTCATCTTCTTCAAACAGCATCCGTAACGCCGCCTGCCTCCCTCCCTCAAGTCCCTCTCGCTCCTTCATCTCCTCGCCGACGCCTGCTTTCATACCTCATTTAGCGTCCTTATTGGCGCTCCCCCCTCGTACGGCGCCAGCGGCCGCTGCTCTATCTGTTGGCGCTCGGTTGTTGAAGATGAAAGAGGAGGGACGGGGGAATCCCATCAGTGTGACCTTCAGCGTCTCAGAATATCTGGGGGGAAAGCCGCCGCCATTTCAACGTAATCAGCGTGCGAATGACCGGAATAGAAACACTTTGAAGCTTTATTTATGTCACAGCTTCATCCCGATCCTGTAAACGAACGCCGCCGGCAGCTCCGCCTCCTGAACGCACAACACTCGCCGGAAAACATGCGTTAGTATCTGAAGGGGCTGTGGGAAGAAAATCTGGAATTAAATCTATATTAATTATTAAACGCTGCGTTTTATTTTGTTAAATGCTGGAGATTTATTTAAAAATAAGTATTAAAAGATAATCTAGCAAACAAAAAAGAGAGATCCAAGTTCAAACCCACCTGCTTCAGAATCAGTCCCCAGAGAAACAGGTTCTGTCAAAACCTCCAACGGACCCCCCAAAGGTTCTGTTTCAGACGAGTCCATCGACGCCTCATTCCTCCAGGCCGCTTTACGCCGGCGCTGATGCTGGAATGGTGAAAGTAGAGGATAAAGACTTGAATGATCCTTGAAGTCTTAGTGAAAACAGGAAAAGTGGATTTTCAGTTCTATATTTGCAGACATTTTCTTTTCTTTCTTGAATAAATGTTTTTTTTTATGCTGCTTTCAGGAAACAAACTGATCGGAATGCATTTATTTTTTTAATATTGTGAAGCTCAACTTCATTTCCAATTTGATGTTTATTTTCATAATTCTCTTCCTCCACTAAGTGAGCCACAGAACCGCCTTAACGCTCGGCCCGTCTCTGTCCTCCCTGCAGTACTCGTCGGCCGGCTGCCTGCTGACTCTTCACCACAGCGAGAAGCCCGACCACGAGGAGGTGTGCGAGTTCAGGCCGTACACCTGTCCCTGTCCCGGAGCCACCTGCAAGTGGCACGGCTCGCTGGAGGCCGTCATGCCGCACCTGATGCACGCTCACAAGTCCATCACCACGCTGCAGGTCGGCGCCGAATGCCTCACTTACTGCTTCCTGCATTAAACAAGACTCATCTTCTGTGTGAAAATGTTAGCATGCTAACGTTAGCATTCAGCTCAAAGAACGACTCTGCCCGTGTGCAAACTCGCGCAGCAGCGGCGTGACGACCAGCTCCAGTCGTCCTTTTTCTCCCGCCTGTCCTTGATCGGGTCGCAGTAGCAGCTAATTACGGAGCTTTCAGTGGAAAACTGTTTATTTGCCCTAACTTCCCAACTATCAGTCCATTTGTGTCTAAATTTATCTTTGTTTTATTCCTGAGCTCAGAAAAACGAGTTAACTGTTTTCATCTTCATCGTTGGGTCACTGTGGGATCTGATCCTAGAGCAGACTGCTGGCTTTGAAGAAATAGTTATGCTGCATGAATAGGAATGTTTGAGATTATGTTGAGTCACATTTAATTTGAGGGGTTCAGTCAGGGGGATAGCTGGTAGAACGCAGTGGAGTGGGGGCTTTTTGGGGACGTACTCTTGCTGTCGGGGACGACAGCGTTTTAATAATCACTTCCTGGCCCTCGTGTTAAACGTCACGTTTGACGACAGGACTGTGTTGTCCATCGGGCCTCTGTATGTTCTGTCCAGAATCTCGTGTTTGGCCCGGTTTGTGCCAAAACGGTTTTTGTGATATTTTTTTGGTACTGATAGGGAACAAGTGATGACCTGAAACCGTTAAGAAAGTCAAAAGGCCGTAATGTCTGCTGTGACTTCTGTCCCTGTAGGGGGAGGACATCGTCTTCCTGGCGACGGACATCAACCTGCCGGGCGCGGTGGACTGGGTGATGATGCAGTCGTGTTTCAGCCACCACTTCATGCTGGTCCTGGAGAAGCAGGAGAAGTACGAAGGCCACCAGCAGTTCTTCGCCGTCGTGCTGCTCATCGGAACCCGCAAGCAGGCGGAGAACTTCGCCTACCGGCTGGAGCTCAACGGCATCCGGCGGCGGCTCACCTGGGAGGCCACGCCGCGCTCCATCCACGACGGGGTGGCGGCCGCCATCATGAACAGTGACTGCTTGGTGTTTGACACCTCCATCGCCCATCTGTTTGCAGACAATGGCAACCTGGGGATCAACGTCACCATCTCCATGTGCTGAGGGTCGGAGCGGCGTTACGGACCCAATCCTCAGTGTGGGGGCCCGGGAGACTGAGTTCTCCGCCTCCTCCTGTGGTTACAGGACCTCCTGTGCTGTAAATGTTCTGCTGTGTTGGTTGAGCAGCTGGAGACGCCTGTAGGTTGGCCAACCACGCTGCAACTTCAGAAAGCACAAGCAGATTAAGAAAACATCTCTTTAACAACACAACGTACAACATTCACGGCCAGGAAGTTCAGCTCAGAGCCCGAAATATGAGACTCATTTGTGGTATTTGCAGCAGGTTTCCTGTGATGTCACTGGTGAAGATGATTTCTTAACCTGCTGATTTTGTCTAGCTGCTCGTTTAACGTTTGTGAGGGAAAGCAGATCTTTAGAATCTCTCGGCAGACGAGGGCTCATCGCCTCTGTCCGTCTTTGAGAAGAGGTCCGATTCAATAAACCAATGTTTCACCACAGCAGCCCCAAAAACCTCGGTCAGGTTCATCAGCCACCACATCTTTCAGCCAGGGCGGAGTTCACAAGCAGAAATCATGCGAACCACCACAGTGGAGGTTTACAAAACTAGATACAGATCAGCCCTAACATGAAAACCGCTATCCAAATATTTTGTACTAACCCCCTTTGAATGCAAAAGCAGCTCTGCAATGCATTGTGGGTTCCTGTCGGAAGACGCATTCACTTTTCTTTTTTTTTTAAATTGTACAACAGCACCTCTTCTGTTGTATCAGACGACAAGTAAGACAAGATGTTGACTTGCTGCCTTGTAGATCCCGCCCCACTGACAGGTAACCATGGTAACTAGATAATCAATTTTGGTTAACTAGATAATCAACTTGGTTTTGACTTATCAGTTCAGTGGTCTTAATGTTATGGCAGACTGGTGCTTGTTTACACTGTAAAATGTGTAACTTTTGCTTTTTTTTTTTTTTTTGTCAAAAACGATCATCGGAGGAGAAATGTCGGCACTGACCAATAACAGTTTAGAAAATCCAGTTTTTTGTTGGGCCTTCATGAAACCTGCAGTTGCCGTTTATCATCCTCCACCTGAACACCTGTCACACCTTAGGAACCCATCCGCAATACATTCTTCCAGATCCAGTCGGCGCCGCAGACAGCCGGGAAAGCAAAACTTCTCAGGAAACCCAAACCGATGACAGGAAGCTGTGATCCAGTTCTTCAGGCTGTCGGTGGTTCATGAAGAATAAATGACGCCGGATCAGACGAAGCGGCTGGTCGTGTGGCTGAGTGGAAGGTTGGAGGTTCAGAACCTCTCTGGTGTAAACGACTGAGGTCAGTGTTGGACTGGTTGATGTGTAGAATCCTTACCTTTAATCTCATAAAAGCAGTGAAATGTAGGAAGAATCTCCTGAAACCTTCTTCCTGGATCCCGTGGAGCCGGCAGCGCCTTAGTTTTTCTACCGACAAACTCCTCTTCCTCCTGACTGAGCTCTGGTGCCGATGAGCTCCGGCTCTCTTCTGAAAACCCACCCAGGGAAACACAAGCGAGACCCTTTCTGGACTGACAGGAGATATTTATTTTAAAAATCCTGTTCAGAGCCACGCCGTTGAGCGACAGCGAGGCATTGTGGGTAAATGTTTCGTAACATTCCTTATCTCAAAACTGCAAAGCTGAAGAGGAAGACGTCACCAGATACCTCCAATCGGACGCGTCTGTAAGTCAACCGTAAACCCTCAGACCTCGGCGGCGTTTCCTCTGTGCTGGTTGTGTAAGGAGAGACAATTCTTCCACTGAAGTTAAATAAATCAAACTTCTTCTTCTGTTCATTCACAGCGGAGGACAAACGTGTCTGATGGGTGAATGTGTCCAATCTGATTTTAATGTCATTTTATTCTACGGCCCAACATGAAGCCGTCGCATCACATCCAGAATTATAGGCCAAAAGAAAATGTCTTTGTCTCTGACCATCATCTGTTGTTCAAATTATTCACTAAAATCTAACCTTTTATTAAAAAAAACAAAAATAAATTGTTGACATGAAACAAAAAATTTTCTCTAAAATGTACTTTTTGGCGCCCTTTGATTAATATTCTGCTCCGCCCCCTTGATCCACCTCAATAACAGCCCGAGTCTCCTCCTGTAGTCTGTGAGGGGGTCTGAGACCATTCCTCCATACAGAACCTCTCCACCTCCTTTAAGTTCTGAGGTCCACGCTGGTGGACTCTCCTCTGCAGCACATCCCACAGATGTTCTGGTGGGTTTGGGTCAGGTGACTGGGATGGTCATGGCAGAACCTTTATTCTGTGACCTCTGAACCATTCTTGGGTTGATGTTGAGGTGATCTTCAGATCATTGTCCTGCTGGAAGGTCCAACCACGACCCACTTTAAGGTTCCTGACAGGCTTTTAGCTCTTCATCCAGTATCTACTTGGGTCTCATCTGACCTCTGACCTTGTTCCGGTGAAAGTCCCAGTGGCGTCAAACTGTAGCTTTAGCTTGTACGTCGATGACAGCAGAGGCTTTTTTTTTTGCGAGCTGTTCTTCCAAACAGCTGGTATATTCAACTGACCTCTCTAGCTGTAATCCTTGGAGGAGAGTCTTTAGCCAGTCCAAGCATTCTCCACAGAATGCAGGTCATTCTCCAGTTTGCAGACATGTCCTCTTCCAAACAGATTTGTAACATCTCAAGTATCTCTAAACTTCTTCATTATTGAATCCAACATTTTGAACTGCTGAGAGATGTTCTTGTCTCCATTACCAGATTTGTGCAGCTCTACAAGGTTTCTCTGCTCCTCGTTGCTGTGTTCTCTGGTCTTCATCATGGTGAAGAACCTCAGAGGGAATTAGATATCTCGATTTTTATTTTATTTTTTTAATGGTGCCAATACTTCCTCAGGGCTGAATATTACCTGAGAGAGAGAGACTGGAGCATATACAAGCTGTCTTCAGAATCACAGACTGGAGTGTGAGCGAAAGCCAACATGAAAATCAAACCATTAAAGCCACGTTATTCAATATTAATGAAAGTACGACCCTTAACCTTAAATGCTTTGTTTTTATTTTGAGTGTGTTCAGTCTTGTCTCATTACTTGGATGTGATTGGTGGAGGTCCGATATTTTCACCACTGAATTGTCAACACGGAGGAAACGCTGCTCGCTGTCGGGTAACTTCCACTTCCTGACTCGCCGAATTCCTACGAAATGTCTGAAAATATTGTAAATGAAGTTCTAACGACTATATATTTTCTAAAAACCAGAGACTGCAGCATTTAATCCTAGAGCTTTTTTTTTGACGTGTCTGCGTCTGTACAGAGATTTTACCAAGTAGCTTTCTAGACTGTTTATTCTGCTGTAAAACTGACACAAACCAAGAAATACTCACGTTTTCAAACAAAGTTCAGATGGACGTCCTGGATGAACCTGAACTCGTCTGGCTCAAATGTCAATAAAGATGATCTGTGTCAGAAAAGATCTGGTTGTCTGAGTTAAAAACCCACGATGAATGTGTGAATCCTCTGGACATAAACCTGACATCGTCCTGCATGATGGCTGGAAGTCAGAATGAATAATGAGAGCTGATGAAACTTTGATTTATTACAAGACTTATTTCAAACAATACAAACTTAACGTTTCTGGGTGGGAAGGGAACGCCGGCTAAACAGGTTTCACTGTGGTTGCTCTCCTGCCAACTTCAAGATGAAACGCCCAGGTAGATTTTTACAGTCAATCTGATCACGTGTGGATGAACTCTGACTCACTAAAACAAAAATGATGACGCCGTAATAATCACTACAGCCTCTAGAGGGCGGCAGAGGGACTTCAACACTAACGAGCAGGAAGGTGCAGCCATCAGTTTGTTTTATATTATTTACATGTTTTTCATCAAATCACTGCAGGTGTTTAAAGTATGGCTCTTCATCACTATCGTTTCCTGCCCAGCAGTTTCTCTCCTCTTATCTGTGATTATATCTGTCCATCACTCTTCGTCTGTTCTCATCTATCGTTTTCTGTCACAATCACTTTCTCTCCTCCTCTCACCCTCTCTGTCCGTCTCTCTTCTTCTATCACTGTCTCTGTCCATCTCTCTTCTTCTATCACTGTCTCTGTCCATCTCTCTTCTTCTGTCTCTGTCCGTGTCTCTTCTATCACTATCTCTTTCCGTCTCTCTTCTTCTATCACTCTCTCTGTCCGTCTCTCTTCTTCTATCACTCTCTCTGTCCATCTCTCTTCTTCTATCACTCTCTCTGTCCATCTCTCTTCTTCTATCATTGTCTCTTTCCGTCTCTCGTCTGTCATCTCTGTCCGTCTCTCTTCTTCTATCACAGTCTCTGTTCCGATCAAGCTCTAGCTTTTTTTCATAGTCTACATCGGTCTCTCTCTTCCTGTCTTCACTCCTCTCATGACTCTTCTTGCCTTCCTCTCTCCTTCTCTCCTCCTCCCTCGCTCTCTGCTCATTCTGTGGTCCTGCTGGTGGCGCCCCCCTCTGGTTGTATTTCTGATAGGCTGCGTCCTCCTTTTCTTGCTTGACTTCGACTGAAGGTTGAGGAGGGAGAGAAGATGAGGAAGAGGAAGAATGCTTTGCCCGGCTTCCCCTCTCTCTCTCCTTCTCGGCTTTCTTTTTCTCCTTCTTCTTTTTCTTCTTCTCTTTCTTGTCTGAGGCGGAGGGCAGTGAGAAGAGAAATAAACGTTTTTTCCCCAAAATGGTTCATTTAGTTTCTCTAGTAATTTTAAAGAAAATACTCGAATAGAAATCTTTTCAGTGATTGGGTTCAATCGTTTTTCTAAAAACCATTTATCCTCAGCTTCATCGCGTCAGCAGACTGAAGGAGGAGAAACATCAAGCTCACCTTTTTTGGCCTTCTTCAGCGGGATAACGTCCTCCTCTTCTTCTTCCTCTGAGGAGGAGGAATGTTCCTGCAATTTTGGAGCGCAGCCTTCCTCCCTCAGGCTTTTGGTCACATCGTCGATGTCCTCCGTGTCTTTGGGAGGACGGTAGTCTTTAACGTGATCCACGCGGATGGTCCGGCCTTTGATCTGACAGCAGAAACATGGCAGACTCAAGTTTAGTCAAACTTCCCTTCCAGCCGTTAAATTTCCCGCTCCTTAAAAATCCACCTCATTTAAATAAATGATTCAGGCTCTGCTCTTCAATGAAGTCAAATAATGAGTTCTATGCTATCGTCCCCAACGGCAAGGGTACATCTCACCGAAAAGCTCCAAATCCCCTGTGTTGTACAAGCAATCCCCATGATTGGACTTCTAATTAAATGTGACGTTATTTCCAAATAACATTTTTTGTAACTAAGCTCCTCCAGGGTAGTAAAATATGAAATATTAGAGTAAAATAAGATCTCGAGTTTATTCATCCGCATAACAGTTGAATTAAATCAGATAACAGTTGAGTAATTATGGCCTTACAACATTGATATAAAGCTCCCCTAGTGGGAGCAATATGCAACTGACCTTTCCCACAATCAATCCAGTTCTTCCTCACACTAACTGTCAATGTGGGTAAAAAATGTTTAATAAAATAGTTTCCATGTTTACACCAAGGATCTGTGGCGATTCCATCAAATCCCAGACTTTATAAATAGGTTCATGACAAGTTGGACATTTTAGAGAATTCACTGATTTGCTTGTTTCAGGCTAGATGCTCAGACTGATGCCACCTCTGACTCAGTGAAACCTGACCTGCAGTTAATTTGCTTCCCAAAATGCAGTCCACTTTGCCTGATCTTTTTTTTCTCTTCTACGGTGAATCCCACTTCTGACTATGTATGCGGCCCATTTTTCACATTGCTGTGACGTTAGCTATCCAGGCTAACGTGTATTAAAAATGGACATGCTGCTGTGCTGATGGAAAACGGGTAGACTAGAGGAGGCCTAGTGTGATGCAATCGGCCGATCAGCCCCACTTGAGGCCAGTTGCACGCATGCGCCGTACACTTACACCAAGCATGATCTACCACGGCTCCAAACATCTCACAATTAAACCAGAAAATACACACATCACATATATCAAATTTAATCACCCCGAGGATCATGGCAAGTTAAAAAGCAAACATTATCAGAGCAGCTAAAGCCACAAAGCCTGAAGTCCCTGAACAAAGCAAACATATAACATATAATGGACTGAATGAGTAATACAAAGTTTTATTTTCACTTCAAAATGTCAAACAATTGGTTAAAGAAACGCACGGCGGGGATGAAAAGATGTAGCTGTCATCTAGACCGATCCTTGCAAAGAGCCAAATGCAGATATGTTGCAATTCAATGAAAGGGTCACATTTCGGAAATGGCAGTAAAAACCAAACATATTTTTCTTTACAGAGTATTTTGGATTTCCTTCTCATTTGGAACTAAGTTTCGGCTCCCAATCCTACTGAGGATCAAAAGTGACCTCATGTAAAAGCTGTTGTGTACAAGTAAAAACAGGCCAGATGCAGCGTGTCAGAGTAACAGCGGCGTCACCTTGATGCCGTTGAAGTTGTCCACAGCCAGGACGGTGCTCCTCTGGTCCTCATAGCAGATGAAACAGAAGCCTTTGGACTTCCCCGTCTTCTTGTCCCGCACCAGGTTGATGTTAACAATTTCTCCGTACCTGGCAGGTTTGTGGGAGAAAAGGAAAGTGACTGTTTTTGTCGGAGAGGAGCATCGTCGCTGTGGCATTGTTTACTGAAATAAAGGAGGCAGTAAACTCACTGAGAGAAGACGCAGACGATGTCTCCTTCAGTCAGCTCATATGGAAATCCTCCTGCAGGAAACCAAAGAAAAAAACAGAAGCAAAATAATGTTCCTTTCCCTTGCTACAAAGTTTTATTCAATCCTAATATTAATCATGCAAAATATGAAACACTCAGTGTGACTTGAGACATGAAAGCAGGAGGTAATGGTCACTCCTACCGATAAATAACCAGGCGCTGTCTTTGTACTCTGTGTGCCAGGAAACCGACTCTTTCACCCCGAGGTGGGCCTCGCGCTCATTCAGTTCATTGATCAGCTTCACCTTCGTCAGTGGACTGAGAACAGACAAGAAGTTTTAACTTGTATCTGCAACAGTTCTATTTCAGGGCCAAGTTAGACCGTATATGTGCCTTCTTTCGTCGGCAAAAACGATATTTTAGTCATTTCTTTGTATTTTGAATTAAAGCGGTAAACACTGTACCACAGAATAAATAATTTCCTAAATCTTGATCTATTTTCCGAGGCCATAGCTGAAATTTTTACATTCACATTTAAGGTTGTGTTCGGAAAAGAATTAACCCAACGCTTAGAACAGTTCACCAAATTAATCTTCTTCCTGTCTTCCTCCAGAAAATGTGCAGTGATAGAAATGTCTAAAATAGAAGGTTAAGTCACGTGACTCCAACAGAACCAACATCAGTCTGCTACCAATGGAAAAGAAGGTGCAATAATACACAGAGCAAACAGCCAGTAGGTCTCAACTACATTTTGTTTTTGACTAGAAAGAAATGTAATTTTTGATGGAAGTAATAGTTGCTTCAATATGTATTTATATTAATAAGGAAATCTAGTTTTATGTCCCACACTGTACTCCACACACACATTACATGTAATGAGCAACTTCCAGCCATTTTTATTATGCTTATATCTTAACGCCAGATTCCATAAGAAATACATCCAACTGCATTTTCTATATTCTTAACTGCAAATTCATACGTGTGAAAGTCAGATACATGGAGATTTTGTACAAGATAATGACTCAAACTCTGCAAAATACAGAAAGAAAACAACTCTCCTTCAATGGCCGTGAAACAAGCAAGAAAAACACTTTGAATTTTTATTTAATTGATTTTATAGTTCGGTTAGGGTAAACAAACAGCTTCTGATCGTTTATTATAACTCTAATTGATGATTTAGTTACAAAGGAATGATCAAACCGCGATATGTTAGCAGGGTTGTGGCTAAGTTTGGACGCCAACAATATTATCCGTAGCGTTAGCGAGTACATTAGCTTAGAATACGGGTGAGGCGATAGTATGAATTAAGTCAAAGGAGTAATTAGAATCTTAAAATGTTCACTTACTTCATGATGTCAGCGTGTAAAAGTAACCGGTGCTCCGGTGGGCAGTCTGCGATCACAACACACGAGCCACTTCCGGGTTTTCTCCCGCCTCTGCTGCCACCTGCTGGTTGGAAGACGTCACTCCAAGGCGCGTTTAAGTGACTAGATAACTGTGGGATCATTCTCGACTTTGATTTGGCTGTTTTTTCCAAAAACTACTGTACAAAATAAGTAAACACTGTGAGTGATGCTTTTTAATAACATACCATTAATGCAAAAATAATTATATTCATATTTTACATTCATCCCATGAATGTAAAACTATTTGCATTCATCAACTTTTGCCTTTTTGTACAGCTGGACCTCTCTACCAGTCTGGTAACCTATTTTTGGACGACTCGTATCAGTTCCCGTAGTGTAGTGGTTATCAAGTTCGCCTAACACGCGAAAGGTCCCCGGTTCGAGACCGGGCGGGAACATGTTGTTTTTAGGCGGCTGGGACTTAATGAGTAGAGCATTTGGACCCAATTTTTACAGTCTACATGTGGCATGAAGACTGAACGCCAGTCCGGAATAGGTCAAAAGCAGAGAGCAATTATCACAAGTTTATTACTGTTATTATTATTTTATTTTATTTATTTTTAACCTACCAGACCTCAATCAGAGTATTGTTATTTTTCAAGGTCAATAAATTGAGAAAGTCTCCTACATCACATGCTAAATCTGGTGAAAAAGTTTAAGCTTAAGTTTGGTTTGTATTTCAGGAACAATACCTGTTTCTTCTAGTTTAAAGACCTGTTAAAGCAACTTTTCTGCCTGTTCTTGATTATGGTGATATGTTGTACTTGAATGCATCATCTCACTGTCTTCATATGTTGGACAATGTCAATCATGGAGCTTTGAGGTTCACTGCAGACTGTAGAGCCTTAACTCATCACTTGTATTCAAAAGTCAACTGGCCTGGCATGTTTTTTATTTACAAGGCCATTCTTGGTAAACTTCTCTCTGTTTATTTGCGTTTCTGTTCCAAAGGTATGGTACTGATGGGTTACGTTCATTACGTTCAAAAAGGCGTTCATGTTATCTGCACCATCTGCTTGGAATGTTTTGCAGAATGACCTTAAACTCAAAGACCTTGTTACCTTTTCCCAATTTAAAGGCATTGAGGAATCTGAGTTTATTATTAACGGAACTTTTTTCAATGAATTCTGAGTTTGCATTCTCCAGCACATTGTCGTGTTTGCACTTTGCACCTGTGATTGCCTCTTGTTTTTATGGTGTGTCTGAATCTTTGTGTACTGCTGCCATTTTGGCTAGATCTCTCTTGTGAAAGAGATTTTAATTTCACTGGGTCTAACCTGATGCAATAAATGTTAAATAAAATAAACATGAAGATCTAATAGTAGTTAAAAAATAAAGTAATACGTAAATGGTTTATATATAAATTTAAATATTTATGTTTATTGATTAATAAACTTTGTATCTATCAATTTGGGTGGAAATTTTGCTTGAAAACCTTTTAATATACGTATAGTTCAACTTCCTGCCCGGCAGGTGAGGTCGTTGTGAAAAAAAAGCCGAGGTTCTATGGAGCTGCAGCTTTTACACTATTGGGCATTTTTCTTCCCAGACCGCAGGGGGCGCTGTCACGTCAGCGTGACTTCCTGTCCCGGATGTAAACATTGATCTACTGGTACAGAGGCTGGCAGCTGAAAGCAGAAATTCCATCTTTGTCTAATTGGATATTTTTATCAGTCTAGAAGAAGAGGTCATTCGGTAGAGACGGGAATTTGTCCAGCTCAGCATGGAATAACTTTATGTGGAAACTTTAAATATTCTGCGGTAGCTCAATTTGAAAGCCGTCTCTCTCTCCCCATGCTAGTTATGCTAACAGTTGTCTGCTATTTCTGTCATCATGGTTCAGCTAATTAACACATAATGTCGTTTAACGTCGAATCGAGTGGAGATTTTCAGTGATTGTGTTAGTTCTGTGTCTCTACAAGCTTACTGCGGGTGAGTAAAGCGTTAAATGATACTCAAAAGATGTGTTGAACCCAGTAAGATCAACACTTTACAATTTAACTTTTATTTTCCTGACTTATATGATACCTCTGATGATATTGAAACATGATAAATCAGGCTTTATTCGCCATTTCTTTTGATTTCCTGTCAGGATTGGTTCACATACCGTTCTTGTCCTTACCTTGATCATTTTTGCATTATGGATCATTTATGTAGAGTTGGGCTGTGTGATATAAATCTGCCCGAAAAACCAATAACATTATACGTTCAAGGTATTTAAAAACATGACTGTGTTTATTTGCGTGGATTTTTTAATAATAGTATGATGATATATATTTTATAGGGTCTTTCATAGAAGATATGCAGTTTAAGGTGTTTTACAACAAAGAATTGAAATGCACAAAGTGCTAAAAGACCATCTTGTCTCTGTGTTTCTTTCAGGAGGATGATCTCTCAGATCTTCATCTTGTCCTCAAAGGGTGACCACCTCATCTACAAAGACTGTATCCTCACCGTTTTGTCCGATGAGTCAAAATGGCACGGAATAATTGAATGTCATAATTATCTTCGGTTTATTCTGTCCCACCTTTGGAGTATCAGTCTAATTTGATTGCAATAATACAAATACACCCTATGAAGAAGAAGAACTTCAATATTAAATTAGTTTATAAGCTTTAATTATTGCTCACTTCCTGGATAAACAAACTAACTTTTAACTACAAAATAAAGAAATTGCCTCCTTGAAGATATAAGGCTCACTGTTTTCATTTGACCCAAAATACACCCACACTGGCATTTGACCTTGTTACTCAATGATCCACGATATTCCGCTCATTTAAAATTCTCCCCTCAGCGCAAAACAGGAGAATCATGATGACATCGTTTATAACAGTCAAACACCAAAGAGTAGAAAATGACTTGGAGATAATTAAGAAATATTAGATTTATCTCTCATCAAACTGTTTTTTTTTCTTTCAGATGATTAAATTATCGGGATTATGAAAAATAACTGCAATTATTTCAAATAATGGCGACGGACCTACTTCAAATTTAATTTGAGTAGTTCAATCAGGGGGGTTGCTTGTACAACGCAGAGGATCGGGGTCTTCTCAGGGATACACCCTTGCTGTCACCGACAACAGCCTCGTTCTAGTTTTTATTTGATTTCATTAGTAATTATCTATTTATTGGCGATTATCTATGTGGGTGTTTGCTAGCGCTTTGACAGCTTTTAGAAACCGTGTTTGTTTTTTAATGTATCATAATATGATGCTTGTTTGTTCAGATTGATACAAAAGTTCCTTCAACCCATTTGTTTGGAGAGTTTTTTTTTCTGTGAAGTTTTCTTCTGAGCAACAAACACATTCAATAAGGAAACTTTCTGTTTTACTTTGTTTGATTTGTTCTTAACCTCACCATCAGTCCGCGGAGAAGCAGGAGATGATGTCCAGAATGTTTTCTATGAGAAGGTGACAGCGCTGACCGGAGACCAGCCTCCTGTCGTCATGGTAACACCTTGCCCTGTGTGTGTGTGTGTGTGTGTGTGTGTGTGAGTGTGTGAGTGTGTGTGTGAGTGTGTGTGTGAAAGCACTTTTAATTGGAACAATTTTTCTTTTTCTCTCAAAAATATTTCTATTCAATTTTAAACCGAGGTTTGTTGAGTCACCGCAGGAAAGTCTGTTTGACGGTACTCTTGTCTTTGTAAACAGCTTTATAAAATGCTCAACAAATATAAGAAAAATAAATAAATAGATACTTTATTCATCCCGAGGGAAATCAAGTTCTTTGTATTTATTTGACCCATCGCTGAGGGTGAAGTGGGCAGCTCCTTTGAAGCGCCGGGGAGCATATTGGTTTCAGGGTCTTGCTGAAGGACCCTACACGTGGACTTGTAGGCTCAGACCGGCAACCTTCAAGTCTTTGTATTGGGAGATGAGCTACTGCCGCCCTTTTACAGTCATATGGTCATTTTGCTGAGGGAACTCACACATGGGGAAACTAACATGAAGTTTTAAAATCACTAACCGCCTTTACCCCATGAAGAAGGTGGAATAGAAACTGCAGAGAGTAACTCAGCAGTAACTCAGAAAAACCTATAGATTCATTTTCAAACCTTTGCAGACATTACTCCATCCACGTCAGGATCAATTCTTCATCTTCATTTGGACCAAAAGTTTTTCTTTCCTCCAAAGTTGCAGGACATGAAGGCTGAAAAATGAGCTCCACAGAAGGTCTGGAGGTCAACAGCCGACCTGTTTTTTTGTTTTTTCCTCATGCAGAGTCACAAAGACCTTCACTTCGTCCACGTCAGGCAGGGAGGACTGTACTGGGTCGCCACGACGACAGCCGATTCTTCGCCCTTCACCATCATCGAGTTCCTCAACAGGTCAGATCTCCGACTCTTTGCTTAATTAAGCTGTAACAAAGTCAGAAGACAAACTTTTAGAGGTTAGTTAAAGCACAACGACTCTTTGTAATAAAAGAGTCAACACTAGTTAGAAAACATTCTATTTCTACACCAGAACCATTATCACCAGAACCTGAACAAACAGAGTAGTTTCTGGACCAGACTAGTGGGAGGTCACATGACTTCATCCAACTCCCATCGGTGGACGTAGAAGGTATTTTTTGAAGAATCAATCTCAGCTTAATTTTTGTGTCTGTTTTCTCAGGTTAGTGGCGCTGGTTAAAGATTACTGCGGCGCTCTGTCAGAGAAGTCGGTGCAGACGAACTTTGCCCTCATCTACGAGCTGCTGGACGAGGTGGTGGTGAGTCTCCTCCACACGACTCCTCCTCCCGTCAGTTTCAGCCTTTTTCCCTTTTTTTTTGGCCCAGAGCAAATGTCTGAGCTCCAGACGCCTCAGAAGAATCGTGCTGTTGAAAAACACCAGATGCTGTCAGAGGCCTCTGAGGGAGGAGGAGGAGGAGGGGGAGGGGGAGGAGGAGGAGGAGGAGGAGGAGGAGGAAGAGGAAGAGGAGGAGGAAGAGGAGGAGGAGGAGGAGGAGGAATCACAGAGATGTTGTAGTTTATTCACATCCTGGGTTTCATGTGTTATAAAGTGGTAAAAACAGAAATGCTGCATTTGTCTAAATGACTCTGGAAAAAACGAAGTCAAGACAATAAAAGTCTTTCAACTAATAAATAACTTCCTGTTTTGCTGGCAGGACTACGGGTACATCCAGACGACGTCCTCTGATGTCCTGAAGAACTTCATCCAGACTGAAGCCGTCTCCTCCAGACCCTTCAGCCTGTTTGACCTCAGCAACGTCGGCCTGGTACAACAACGCAACACACGCAACCCATAATGAACGCACCTGAACTCAGATCTACTCAGCGTTTAACCATCCCAGAAGATGGTATTCTTAAATCTAAATATACATAGATATGTATGTGTGTATATATATATATATATATATATATACACACGTATGGACAGAAGCAAGGAAGGAAGGCGGGGGTAAAGAGGAATAAGGAAGGTGGCTATGGAGGAAGGAAGAGGATTGTTTCGGAAGGAAAGGAGGTGGGTAGGTAGAAAGGAAGGACGGAGGGTAGACGATTATTTAGGAAGGAAGGGAAGAAGGTGGTTAGAGAAGAAAGAAGGAAGGAAAATGATTATTTATGAATGAAGGAAGGAAGGTGGTTAAAGAGGAATAAAGAAGTTTGTCAGAGAGGTAGGAAGGAAGGAAGGTGGTAAGTAGGAAGGTGGGTAGGTAGTATGGTAGGTCACATGTTACTGAGCTTTCATTGGACAGACTGATGAGGCTTTTCTCTCTGAACAAATGACATTTGACTTTTGTTGCCATCATACAGAGAAAAATCCTCTCCTGTGACGTTCCTGTTGGGTTCTACCGGGTTTTCTGCCTTTTAAGGTTCTGTGTGAAACCAAACAGATTCACCCGCGTGGTTCTAGGAATAGAAAGGCTGCAGCCTGTCATTAAACACAGTCGGCCTGAAAACACAAGTTTGAAGCCAAATTAAGGCCACTGGGCTTTAATTTGAATTAAATGATTTTTTTTTTGCTTCTTATAAGATTTCGGTCGAACGCTTCAGCATGTTTTGTTTTCTTTAACAAAGATTCTGGGGAATTTCATGGCGGGCATCCCAGAGGTTATTGTTCCGGCTGTGTGTCAGAATTCCAGGGTTCAAACGTAGAAACGATCACGAAAACAAAACACAGGAGTTTTGATTGGACGGTTAATGGAAGAAATTGTCCCCAAAAGTTTAATAGGATGAATTGGATTCCAATGGCTTTTTATTTTTATGTGTTTTTCGCAGTTCGGAGCTGAGACGCAACAGAGCAAAGTGGCGCCGAGCTCCGCCGCCACCAGACCCATCCATGCCAGCAGAGAGCAGGTGCACCACCTCACACCTGTAGCCCTGAACATGACCACACCCCATACCTTGATGCTCCTAGTTTTCAAATGTCACTACATGAGCGTCCACCGCGCAGGAATCTCCAGAACCCCACGGCATCAATTTCGGTAAAATCGTGGGACTTTTTGCGGAGGCTCATTTTCCCAGAAAAACACAAGAGCAGCTGATTAAGACCTCTGGAGCTGCTTGGAATTAAATGAAGAAAAACAGAGAGGCTGTAGAATTTCACATTCCAGCATTCAGTTTGTTCTGAATCAGCAACCTTCTTCAGCGTGTCATTCTGGATTTTACAGGAAAGACAATGAGACACAAGGATCCTCATCAGTGAAATGAGGACGGCGTTCCTTCACAAACCAAGTGTGATGAGAAAAAAATTAAATAAAACGTTGTAAGTTTTTATACACCATGAAGATTGTTGAAGAAAACCGAAATTCAACTTTTCCAGATCCACAAATCCTCTAGGAGGAAACAAAATGTTTATTATATTCCCCAAAAGTTGCTGATTCTGCCGCAGATTCTGTATTTAATCACAAAAACTCCAAAACAATTTCATGGATCATTTTCAAAATATTACATCCATTTTCATCTTAGTGCGAGGAAGAATTGGACTCTTTCTCTGACATAACTTCACATTTTATTTGAGTTTGCTGGTACAACGCAGGGGATTGGGGGCTTTTTTTGCGAAATGGACCTCCATTAATTTCTCCAGCATTGATCTGAGTCATTAGAGGAATTTAAATTCGGTAACAGATTTAGTTTTAAATAACAAGAGTTAATAATTTCAGATGAGGAGTTTGAGTTTTAAAAATAACTGAAATGTTCCAGTAAATAGTCAGATCCGAGCTCGGAGGGGAAAAAAAAAACTGAGCAGGATTCCATACATGCATGTTTTTTTTTCAGGGAGGGAAGAGCGAGATATTTGTGGACGTGATTGAGAGGATGTCGATCGTCATCGGCTCCAATGTGAGTGACACCAGCAACACCATCCTCCACACCCACCCACACCCACACCCTCACCCACACCCACACTTTTTCCTTTCGACTCCCTGATGAAAGCTTCATGCCGCAACACATTTGAGATTACGTTTTAAGATCTGAAATGGGCTTGCTGGGTTGTTTTTTTTGTCCCTGTCCGAAAATCACCTGTAACATCTTTAGTCTGAGTCCAGGAAATACTCCTATCCATGCATTTTCTGTCCTTAAATTACTTAAGTGTCACTTTTTCATGATGAAGCTTTGGTGTCTTTTCTCCTACAGGGAGTTCTGATGAAGGCGGACGTGGAGGGAGAGATCAGAGTCAAGTGCTACATGCCGAGCTGCTCAGGTGAGTCTGAACTCTGCAAACACCAGACCCCAACCCCCCATTTCAGGTTCATGTCATCAAAATGTCGGAAAACCGTGTCTCGATTTAGCAAACCAGTATAGATGCACCAGGAACACCAAATAACTATATTTAAATTGTGTCGCTGAAGTATTTCTGTCTGCTCATCCCTAACCCAGCCTCACATTCAGTTGGGTCTCAACCCACACCCAACTGAATGTGAGGCGTTGGTGTTAATCCGTGCACCAACAAGACCTCATGTCAAACCAGACCCCCCTGTCGTCCCAGCTAGCAAGGGTATATTCCCGAAAACCCCCCAAAATTAAACGTTTATGTTGTGGAACCAGTGTCTTTCGTCAAAAAGCTACCCAGTGAGCAAAATATGAACTAATAGAGTAAAATATAATGGACTGATCTCCTCCAGTAGATCCATATACACCGAATTTGGACTAAATTGGACCAACTTTTGAGAAATGATGGTTGAAAAGCTTTTAGAGATAAAGGTCACTCTGGGGGTGGAAATAATTAACCAACCTCTCCAGTTATTCCTCTCACTAAAGTTCTATGTGGGTATAAAATTCTGAAAACTGATCCATTTAATAGTGCTTGAGTTATCGCGTTAATACGAAGGATGTGCGGCGGCAGACACGCCGATGGCGTTTCCATAATATCCCTTTTGTTTCAGGGATATAATGGCGGCTGTGTAGCATCCAGTGCTACAGACGTCGTCTTGGAGTACGGCTTGAATGTACTAATTGTTAGCACGATATGACAAAATAATCCAGTTAAGAAATGTTCTGGCAGCAAGCTACAAATACAGTAACTCAGTTAAAGAGATAAAGTCGTCCCAGTCAATAATGAGACTTATGACAGGGTGATAAATCTATCTCTAGTGAAGAACAGCAGCCTGTTTAATAAAGTTAATCAGATTATCTCTCTACTCAAACAAAACACAGAGTTCACAGGCTCTTAATATGCCAAGAGATTTAGAGCAATAAAATGCTGGAAATAAGAAATTCAGACTTGGATGAAGTAGTTGTGTACACACAATAAAAAATTAACAGCTGTACAATTATATGCACTCTTGTTTCAAACATTAGGTTGTTTATAACCATGAAAAAAACTCAACAAATAAAACATTTAGTTTGTTTGGTTAGTTTGTTTAAAGGATCGCTGTTGTTAGTGTCGCCGTCAGCTGGGCTTTGGAAACTCCGTGAACGGACATACCGGAAGTATGTTTTCAAAGTAAAAGCAGCCCGTATAGATAACAGGAAGTCTGACGATGCTGACGTAAACTTAACAGCGATACATTTTAAGTATTAAGTAATGACGTGATTTCTAAGAAACGCTTTGTTTATTATAAAGGAATTAGTAGATGGATGTGTCTTTTTTAAACAGTATTTTAAGTTAATATATTAACATTACATTTTATTATAATTAGAGAGCTTTATGTTATTTCTCATTTTGTTCTTTTTTTTTTAATTGTTTTCGTGTAGAAGACCAACTGGGTGTTACAACTAGAGTTCAGTTCCCACACTGAACTCTTTCACTCTACCTCCACTACAAACAGCATTGTGTGAATATATTAGCTGAAAAAGGCAAAAATATATTGAAACGAGGGTAATATTCTTTAACAACAGCTGATAAATAAAAATATCCCGTCAGACAAAAAAAACAACAAGCAAATATGACCTTGGCTTAATTTTATATGAATATATATTGTGTCATATTGCAGAAATGCGAATCGGTCTGAATGAAGAATTCAGCATCGGCAAGTCACAGCTCCGAGGTAACACACAATCACTCACTCACACACACACATTACACACACACATTACACATGCACACACACACCCTTGAGTCTGCTGCTGACGCAGATGACAGCTTTTTAGACACAACTTTCTGCACGCTATACATTTCACTCACATGATCCGTGCCCTTCATTTTTCCTTCCCTGACTGGGTTTCCATTTCTCGCCTTCAGGCTACGGGGCGGCGGTCCGCGTTGACGAGTGCAGCTTCAACCAGGCAGTCCGACTGGACGAGTTCGACAGCCACCGGATCCTCCGACTCTGTCCCAGCCAGGGAGAGGTACCTGCTCTGTCTTTGGGTTTACGCTTAATGTTTTGGACAGAAACTTTAGATCTTCAGAACCATACGCAGATACTGTATTTATCCCCCATCAAAGCAGCATAACAGAAACTCCATGGTACAAAGGAAGACACAAGGAGAAAAATACAGTTCAGAAAGTTCACCTACAGCTTCCAGAATCGTTGGCACCCTTTTAAAAAAAAAAAGGAAAAAAAAGAGTAAACTGAGATGTAAAAATGTCTTTATTGTCTCTAAAAGAAACACTTCATTCTTGACATGAATCAAATATTTTTCTCTGAAATGTATGTCAAAGGTCAGATGAGACCAAAGTAGAGCTTTTTGGTACAAACATCTAAGATGGTTGTGGCATAATAATAAATAATAATACATTTAATTTATAATGCACTTTACATATATAGCAACCCTATATAGCAACCCTAACCCTATAGCAAGAAAGGAAGCCATAGAGAAAAGCCCCCCACACCCACTTTGAAGTCTGGTGGTGGATATCTGATGCTGTGGGTGTGTTCATTCCAAAATTTTGGGATATCTTAAAAATCTTTGTTTTAAGTATACGATGGTTTATTTTTAAAATTATGTTGCGTTTTAAAGGGTTTCTGTATTCAGATGACTATTTTCATCCCCCGTTACAAACACAGTGAGGAGGGTCCGTCCAACCTGTCCGTCAAAGTTTGAAACTGTCAAAAACACTTGTTCTCGTTCTGTCAGCGGGATTCGTCTCAAGTGAGATTTTCTGGAGTGTTGCTCGTGAACGGTTCGGTATTTTTCCACAGAGAGTTCATGAGCGCATCACCCACAAACCGGAGGCCAACTTCTTTCTGTCTCTCTCCGATTAATGGCGCCCGTGGCGGCGAACCTGATAGTTCCGTGCTTGTTTATTTTAACAAACACCATTTGATGCAGCTCCAGATCTGGCTTTGATGTTTGAAAGATCGTTTGACCTCGAGAGAAAAGTTTGTGAGCGATCTCCTAGAAAGGTGTGAATAAAACATCTATTCAAGAAGAAGAGAGGGATCGTCGCCTGAAACGACTAGAGCAGCTGCTGAGTGGATCCTGTGTGCAGAACACGTCTCTGAACATTCTGACCTTCACCACGGAGGATTGATTGCACGACTGTTGTGTCTGACTGCATTCTTTTTATCTAGTCCTACCTAATAAGCTGCGTAAACGACCCAGAGGGGACTAACAGTCCCAGCCGTGTGGAGACAAACGGTTCATGCAGCTCGGAGTGTTCTGCTGCAGAGCTTCAACGTCTCACTCTGCCTCCTGCCTCAGAGGAGGCCAACACCAGCAGCTAAATGCTGCAGCTCATTAATTACAGATGGTTTACGCCGGTAAACATTTACCTTCCCGCTCCGAGTGATTACATTCCCTCTAAGCAGATCTTTGTTTTTTATCTGTATATTTTGTCTGTGTGAAAATTGATTTTAAAGGGTTAATCCTCACTAAGAAAGAGAAAACTAAGGAAAGTTGTTTCTTTTGGGGCATTTATTCATTTAATATCTTAGACAAACTAAATGTACCGTAAAATGACTCATCGTTTGGTCAAACATGTTTTTAAATGGTAAAAAACAAAAGAAAATCAGCCTTTTTTTCATGATGAAATTAGTGTTTTTTTTATGAATCTATTAAGACCCTTATTAGACTTTTTTCCGGTTGTATCAAGTTACATATTCCTGTTTATTAAGTCCTCACACACTTTAAAAGACAAAAAAAAAATCCTATTTAAAAACTATTACTTTCTCAATCGCCATGGTTATTGCCCCCGCCTCGGTGGCTCCTTTGCCCTGTGGTGTCCTCCAGGGCTCCCTCCTTGGACCCTCACTGTTAAGCATATACATGCTGCCCCTGGTTCACGTTATAAACCGGTTCAGTCACATCATTCAGTAAGAAATAGATTCAAAATGATTCAACCAGACGGTTGAGCAGGACATTAAAGGGGAAAGTTAGACTAAATGTAGGTCTGTGTTAATCTGTTAGGGTGACTGTCACACACAGCTGTCCATCTCTCCTTTAGGACCATTTCCCTCTTGTCTACAGATCAGCAGCTCGCTCCTCCTCCTGTTAGGTGTCTTAATGTCTCTCCTGCTCCTCCTCCACTTGCAGCAAACAGTGATGCATTACCAGCTGAGTGATGACCTGCCGTCGGCTCCTCCCTTCCGTCTCTTCCCAGCCATCGAGAGAGACAGCGGAGGAAGGTCAGAGCCCCTCAGTCCAGATAACATCCTGCATGGCTCTAACACGGAGCTGCTAGTAGGGATGTAAAGGTCATGAGCCATAGTTGTACAGATAATGACGATTCACAATTTAACGGTTTCTCTTGTTTATTGTATCCCACCGTTATGGTGGATCTTAGCGTAATAGACAAATAGTGACAGAATATTTGACACCCATTTAACGGTGAGTGCTGGTCGAGGTCACACGGCGCTGTATTTCACACTTTACTGCAGTTTTCTAAATCTGGACTCTGTGCTGACTTCCTGATGCTGCCACACCTGGACCGAGTCTCATGTTTCAACCAGCAAAGATTGGTTAGTCAGAGCAGAAGAGGGGGGAGGGGGTGAGTGGGGGTTCGCCCCTATAGCAACGGGGTAGGCTCCAGCGCAGCCTGTGGCGTCACAGGCTGCGCTGGAGCCTGTGACGCCACAGGCATGTCGACAGCAGCAATGTCCCAATGCAGAGGCCGCATCCTCCGATGGTTCCGTTTGGAGTCCGAATGCATCACAGCGCTGTGACAGGGCCTCTCCCATAAAAACGATGCATTCCAGTACAGCCCAAACATCCGACCATCTTTCCTCGGGTTCAACCCATTCCGAGGTTCATTGACCACATCGTCTTTTAGACTGAAGCAGGCTTTATTATTTAAATGTACTACTATTACTAAATATACTCTGCATATATATATATATATATATATATATATATATGGATCTAAGTCAAATGTTACAACCGCACAGAGGGAGAGGAAGTGAGTTTGGGAAAGGTCATGAGAGGAAGAACTGGATTGAGTTTGGGAAAGGTCAGTTACACATTTCTGACACTAGGGGGAGCTTTTTTGGGCAACAATTTCTCAACCATGGTTCTGATTTAGTCCAAATTTGTTGCTGATGAATGGACTCGAGGAGATCTATCCGCTATATATCATGTTTTACTCTAATAATTCATATTTTATCACTAGGGGGAGCTGTTTTACAAAAAACACTGTTTTTTCAGACATAAATCCACATTTAAGCAGCTGAATCGGGGGGTTCGCTTGTGCGACGCAGTGGGTCAGGGATCTCTCTGTCCTATCTAGATCATCTTCCCATCCAACCACGACCCGATCCCAACTGAACCGCAGGACATTCAGAACGCATAGCCTGGAGGAGAGAGTTTTCACTCAGAGAACAGTGGTTATAGTAAAACGTCGGTCCCTGTGACTCCTTAATCCTCTCCACCTTCATTTTCTGTGTGGGTGGAGCTTAATTACGTGCCAATTAACTCAAACAACAGAAGCCATTCAGGAAGTGTCAGAATTACTCTTTAAGTAGTAAAAACCACTTTGCAATGTTTCCAAACTCACTTTATGGGGAGAATCAAACATGTCGTCGCTGCTGTGGAGGTTTATGGTGGAGAAACGTCTACTTTCAACACATTATTGTAATTAGTGTCGGGTGTAAAAGAAAACAACCACATCCTTAAAACGAGGTCAGAGAAGATTAAAGCCTGTTTTGAGCGTTGATGTTTTTTCCTCTGCAGGCTGCTGATGTACCTGAAGCTTCGCTGTGATCTTCCTCCAAAGAGGTCAGTTCTTATTTCCTCCTGTGCTGAGGGGGGAACCGCTCACAAAGTTGTCCAAAACAAGCTTTGAGCAGCAAACTTTATTTGTTTGCCATATAGACGTATAGTTTTGTTTCCGCACCGGCTTCTTTGACTTCATCAACAGGTGGCAGGAGTGGAAATGTGCTTCAGGTGTTTCTTACTGTGATTTAAAGGGCCAGTACTCCGATTCTACACCCCATGTTCTGTTCACTCGTTAGGAGGAATGAAAAAATATCTCACCTTTCATCTCTACTGACTTCACGTATGAGCAGAAACGTTTTTGACAACGTATGGTCAACACGAAACACAACCAGTAGAGGCAACTTGTGTCTGTTTTATATAAGTGGTCACATGACAAGCAGACTGGAAAACAATGGTTCAATTTAAAGAAAAGAAAAGTATATTCTCCATTTTATGATCTCAAGTACGTTTTTGTAAGCAACATCTGAAAAGTAGCTACAGAGGTCAGTCGAATATTTGCTCCTTAGATGTAGTGGAGTTGAATTATAAAGTAGACCCAAGTGGAAATACTAGAGTAAAGTAGAAATATCTCTAGATTATAGTTCAGTACTACGTTCATTAGTTGCATAAATGTGATTTGTTAAAGTCCAGTAATACAGCAGATGATCTACGTTTAAACTAAGAGCATCCCCTTTGTTCTAGAAATGAATAAACGTATTCAGGATTAGAGGATTATGATGATGATGATGATGATGTCATTGTTTTTGCAGCGCTGCCATCAACGTCTGTGCTACCATCCCTGTTCCCAGAGGCTCCCTGAGGTGAGACGCTCCCATTCAAACCATGTTTGTTATGGAAATCAGTCCGAATGTAAAACCATCCATCTGCAGCCCGCCCGGCTTTTATTCCACCGTGACCCGTGTGTTTGCGATCCAGCCCGCTGTGTGAACACGGAGAGGAACATTCCATCCACAGGAGTTCAGGTGTCCGAAGTCGCAGCTTGTTTTTAAATAAGAAACGACATTAACAAAGCAGGTCGCGTCTGTTAATTTGTCTTTCAAAGTTATTTGAATATCGGTCAATGATGGCATGGATGCAGACTCTGGCCCGCATGTTCCAGCAGAACCTTCAGGCTAGTCAGACAGGGAAGTTAATCCAGACAACATCCAAATGAAGTCAGCAGCATTCAGGCAGTATTTTTTATTTTCTTCACGGCTCATAAATCTTCAACGATCGGCTGCTGCGTCGTTTCTTTTAGAGAAACACGATCATGTGAGCTGCTCAGCGAATCTTGTGAGGAGGCTACAAAAATGACCTTTAGACCCGGTCTGCATCACACTGTCTGGTCTTTAAGAGTTCAACACTCCAGCATTCACAGCCAAACACCAGATCAACAGAAACATCGCAGCTCAGGTCTGCTGAGGAGAGAGGCCGCCGCCTGATCAGTCCTGACTGTGCTGTGGTGATACAGTTCAATGAAATAAGTAGAAACCAAAGATAATGGCCGTTTAAAGGGATTAAACAGAAAGTTTAACATGTTCCTTCTTAAAGGGATAGTTCAGCTGTTTAGACATAAGTGTGTTAGAGGTACAGTTAGTGTGTAACCTACGCTAAAGTGATTCAAAGTTATTTGAATATCAGCAGAGTCTGGCAGTTCAGTGATTTATTAAGCCGAACTATCCCTTTAAGGAGGCAAACATTTAAGTGTCTCTTTGATGAAGCGAGGGACAGTGAGGCGAGGGAGAAATTCTGGGATTGCATGAGGATAACTGGATTGTCAGAGAAATATGTTAGAGTGGTCCAGGATATGTATGACAGCAGTGTGACAGATCTGAGGTGAGAAATAGGAGTGATGAATGGATTCAAGGTGGAGGTGGGACTGCATCAAGGATGGGCTCTGTGCCCCTTCTTGTTTGCTGTGGTGATGGCAGTGGCAGCGAGACAGAATACATGTGTGTAAAAGAAAGGGGGGCAGGAGGAGATGAGGATGGAGGAGCAGAGGTTGAGAAGGTGCAGGAGTTTAAGGACTTGGGGTCAACTGTTCGGAAAAAGGGGGACTGTAGAAAAGAGGTGAAGAAGCGAGTGCAGGCAGTGGTGAGAGAGGACATGCAGTTGGTTGGTGTGAAAGAGGAAGATGCAGATGATCCGCTGTGGTGGCTGCTAAAGGGTCAAACAGTCAAAAGAAGAATTATTGAAGTTTAAATTGTTGCTGTTGCTGCTAAACTAAAAGTTTCGGTCCTCCACCTCTAAGTGGGTTAGGCGTTGAGGACTAGGAAACTTCACTCGACCTTGTTTCAATCACATTTATCAGACTGGTGCGCCTGAATAAACTTTCCAGGCTAAAAACTCTCCGTAGCTCAGTTCCACAGCGGAGCCAGCAGTTTTGTTTGTTCCATCATGTGAAAGCCCTCATCAGGATTATCTCTCAAATCATCTCTGAAAGCCCTTCTGCCTCACTGCTTCACCCCCACATCACCTCGGTTACACCGTCTGAACCCTCCCCGGGGCTACTCTCTGCTCGCTGACGTCGATGTTGATGTTTTGCTGGAGCTGTGTCACGTGGAGAATCAAACAGTTGAACTGTTGTGGGTTCAGTTTGTCGCAGGAGCTGAGCAGTCCGGATCAGAGCGCCGAGCTCAAGCTGCAGAGCAGAGCAGTGGAGTGGCAGATCCCTCGTTTCCCAGGAGGAACGCAGCTCTCTGCTCTGTTCAAGGTGAACGAACCAACACACACCTGCACGAATCAGCGTCAGGGCCCCAGAGGTGATCACGTCAGACGGTCAGGAGGTTCAAACCGAATATCTCAAGTCGTCGTCATCATCAGATAAAAAGTCATTCCCACGCCTTATTAAGTCGTCATCACCAGATAAAAAGTCATTCCCACGCCTTATTAAGTCGTCATCACTAGATAAAAAGTCATTCCCACGCCTTATTAAGTCGTCATCACCAGATAAAAAGTCATTCCCACGCCTTATTAAGTCGTCATCACCAGATAAAAAGTCATTCCCAC
>VRLP01005729.1:0-34138 GCA_009660295.1 Lophius piscatorius
GGAAACTTTCTCAACTTTCTCAAAAGAATAAGAAACTTTCTCAACTTTCTCAAAAGAATAAGAAACTTTCTCAACTTTCTCAAAAGAATAAGAAACTTTCTCAGCTTTCTCAAAAGAATTAGAAACTTTCTCAACTTTTTCAAAAGAATAAGAAACTTTCTCAAAATGAGTAACTTTCCCAAAAGAATAAGAAACTTTCTCAACTTTCTCAAAAGAATAAGAAACTTTCTCAAAATGAGTAACTTTCCCAAAAGAATAAGAAACTTTCTCAACTTTCTCAAAAGAATAAGAAACTTTCTCAACTTTCTCAAAAGAATAGGAAACTTTCTCAAAAGAATAAGAAACTTTCTCAACTTTCTCAAAAGAATTAGAAACTTTCTCAACTTTCTCAAAAGAATTAGAAACTTTCTCAACTTTCCCAAAAGAATAAGAATCTTTCTTAACTTTCTCAAAAGAATTAGAAACTTTCTCAACTTTCTCAAAAGAATAGGAAACTTTCTCAAAAGAATAGGAAACTTTCTCAACTTTCTCAAAAGAATAGGAAACTTTCTCAACTTTCTCAAAAGAATAGGAAACTTTCTCAACTTTCTCAAAAGAATAGGAAACTTTCTCAAAAGAATAGGAAACTTTCTCAAAAGAATAAGAAACTTTCTCAACTTTCTCAAAAGAATTAGAAACTTTCTCAACTTTCTCAAAAGAATAAGAAACTTTCTCAAAAGAAAAATAAACTTTCCCAAAAGAGTAAGAAACTTTCTCAAAAGAATAAGAAACTTTCTCAAAATGAGTAACTTTCAAATAAGATTAAAAAACTTTCAAAAAAGAATAAGAAACTTTCTCAAAACGAGTAACTTTCCCAAAAGAATAATAATAATAATAATAATAATAATAATAATACATTTAATTTACAAGAAACTTTCTCATTGTTTTGCAGGCGATAGTTTGCAATCTTTGCAAACTTTTTTCTTTTTAAGAACTGAACAGTCTTTAATGAACTTCTTTGACGAAAATGTGACCAAACTCTCGATTAAGTCCGGTAAAAAGTGAACCCTTTGGAGTTAAATTCCTGCCGAAAGTTTGCATTGATTCACAAACACAAACTGGATGTGATTTGGAAGTAAAAAACACGACTCACTAACTAATATTTTCTTTTTTGTAAACACAAGACATTCTACAGAGAACTACTATATGTCTTACAAGTACAGATGTGTAAATACAAGTACAGTAAAATCTATCCTACAACCAAACAAAACGAACAAACCTCACGTGACTTTGGACCCAATCTTTCTGCTTCTACTTTCATGCAAATGTCTTCAGACTTGTGCAGAGCTCCTGTGTAGTCCACCTGTTACAACAGTAGGTGTCGCTGTGACTCAGTTTGTAGATTATAGATTTTATACCCACAGTTCCAGAGTAGGAATGGATGACTTCTTTGGCAAACACGAATAACGGAGGCGGGACTTCCGGGTCAAATCCGAAAGAGCGTTAGCAAAGTTTTCCAGATGTAGCGTTTTTTGTTTTTTTAAACTTACTCGAGTTATCGAGTAACACTATTATTATATCTGAATAGAGATTGACTCATTGTGGATTGGTAAAGGCTTCTAACTATTGTTTTTTTTAAAAAGTAGCAATAATTCAACATGTAAAAGGATGATATATTACTTTCTCATTACTGGTTTGTTCCTCCTCTGACAGACGTCTCCTCCTACAAGCTAATGCTAAGCCAAGGACTTGGCCGGTTTCCTGGTGGAATTAGAAAGACTCTGTCGTACATTTGATAATCAATCTCATGACAAGAGTCATCTGAAGATGATGTGTCCCCTTCCTCATCCCCACAACGAATTCATCACTATTTGACATATCCCCCAGGGGAGAACATGAAATCATCTGAAACCTGGCCAATCACTGTGAAGTGACATATGTCGTCGTTGCGAGATTCTTCTTGACAAAACAACTCCTTGTTTATTACAATTAGCATTTTAAATCAACACGAAGCAACAGGCTCATCTCGTTAAAAGGGAATATTGGAAATGGATGAATGAATCAGATAATTGAAATTGTAAGCGGATGGTCAAAAAAGGGAAAACCTTCATTTGCGTGCTAAATTTGAACAGATAGGGAATTTATATATGATAAGTGAAGGCTTTTTTATATATGTTTAATTGAGACTTTTTTACATATTTAATTCTCAAATTTTACATATTTTTACAATTTTATATGTCTATATATATAAATACAATATTTCTCTCTTTTGGCTCATTGTCTTATGATATAGACCGACTTCTACCAGACGTTCCCGTCTCTTTAGCTTGTAAATGCTACGCTACGTTAACCAGCTCGTCTTTCTGCCGTTTAGCGCCAAGCACCCAGCATATAGTGGTGTTTTATTTCTCACATAAAAACTAAAACATCTGCCTTCTGCGGCTGTCAAAGACACGATGAGAAGTCTGAAAGTCAAACAAAACAGCAAAAATGAGGCTGAAAAAAAAAAATCAAAGCAGTTCGATGTAACTGACAATTAAGCTCCACGGCGGTTTGCAACTTGAATAGAATAATTCATTTATTGTGTTGACTGACCCTGTTTTCATTCGTCGCGTTGATTTTTATAAAACCCTTTGATACGTAATCTTTTTAAATTACAAAATGACTATAATCTCTTTGGAAATTTGCCCCAAATACATGATATACTGAAAAAAACAAAAAAAAACAACATAATAGTTGTTATTTCCATGACGGTCTGAAGCTCGTCTACAAAAGCCCATATTCGTTAAGCCACCTAGGGAAACAGACTCAAGGTGTCTGTGTTTTGGATCTCGAGTAAGCTTTGACAGGTTTTATTTATGCCGTGTTTGCTGGCAAAATATGAAATATAAATGTTATATTTCCAGAATGTCTCATCCTCCCTCCCTGAGAGCTGGACGGGAGGTGAACGAGGTGCATTGTGGTTGCTCGACGGTTCATATTTCATTCATGCACGGATGAATTCGGCAGAGGGGAAGTTGTCTGACGTACCTTTGACTAAAACTGTTCTCCTTCCTCCGACAGTGGAGGGTGACCACCCTGTGGCCCTCGCTTCGGACGTCCTGACTCACCGTCCAAACCACCGGGTTGATGGCTCTGGCTCCCAGGAATGCCACGCCGTCCTTCAGTTTGACCCTGCACCGGAGAAAAACATGGAATAAGATCTTTGTTTCCCAAACCTCGAACATTCCGTTACCCCAAGTACTAAACCACAACACTAATTAGTATGCTTCTTTTTTTTTCTTCAAACCTCTGTTTACTACGTTTTAAGTATTTACAGCAAAAAGAGAAGAGAAAAAACCCGTAATTACATTTACATGAGTCAAAACAAATATATCATCATGCAAAAATAAAGCATACTATGCTGTTGTCATCTCAGGCTTTTCGTAAAATAAGAATAAGCCATCTCTACTATTTCCTACTCTTGGAGGAAACTTCCCACCGGCTGAGAGGAGCGACTGTCCAGCTCGCTTTACAAAAGAGTTATTTTGCCTCCGAAGGTAACATGGTGTAAATAATTGAATGCTCGACAGCTGCTGCTCTTCAGGGTGGAGTAACAGCGTTGAGGGATGGACGCTGTTTTGTTGCTTAAGGCCGTAAAGGACGGAACTCCATGGGCAGACACTCGCAAACACAATGATAGAAGGCCGTGAGACTGCCTGAAGCAAAATCCATTTATATTTAGAGATTGAAGGTTACAGATTTGGCTTTTGCATGATGGAACTCCTCAGCCGAAATCCATATCCGTGCAACCACTGGGAGGGATTTTATTTTGTGAATGATGATTCCATAATATTCCCGTAAAAGTCAGGGACATCACCGCCGCCGCGTTCGCCGCCACAGATCATTTCGTGTTAACGCGATAATTCAAATTCAATTCAAATTCAAATTCAAAAATATTAAATTTTTCTAATTTTATACCCACATAGATCTTAGTTTGAAGAACTGGGGTGATTTGGGGTAAATGTCAGTTCTATATTTCCGACACTAAACCTCTAGTTTTATCTCCAAATGTTTTTTGGTGCCATAATTTCTCAACCAATGGTCCAGTTTAGTCCAAATTTGGTACATATTAATGGATTCGAGGAGATCCATCTTGTGTATATCATATTTTTCTCTGATAGTTCATATTTTACTCATTAGGCGGAGTTCTTTTTAAAGAGAGTACCCCTCTTTTCCATATACTGTGCGATTCTTATCTTCATTGCTGATTGATTCCAACTGATTGTTGAAATATTTTCCTTCAAAAAATGTTCCATGGTTCATTTTCCAATTTAATACCCATGTTGCCCTCATTGCGAGGAAGAACTGGATTGATTTTGCCGAAAAGTAGGTTGTATATTTCTGACACTAAAGAGCTTTATACCCAAACATTTGGGCTATACTTTCTCAATCATTGATGCAATTTAGTCCCAATTTGGTGCAGATCCAGTCCAGCTCTAATACTCAGTTTCAATGTAACAGAATCATAAATGAACCTATTTATTCTCTTTCAAGACGGTTATGGGTTCAAATCCACCTTCGGCCTTGGGGTCCTTCTGTGTGTCCATGTCCTCCCACAGTCTAAAAACGTGCAACATTGGTCACTCTAAGTTGTTCACGTGTTTAAAGGAGGGCATGAATGGTTGTGTGTTTCAATGCATCGACCCTGAGATGAACTGGAAACCTGTGGAGGGTGTACCAATGTAAGTTCCCCCCCCCTCACCACCACACACACACACACACACACACACACCCTCAATCCTGAACAGTATAAGATGTAACAGAAAATGGGCGGATGGACAAAAGCTATTGAACATTGGTTACGACACTTATCTCTCAAGAAGGATTTCTCTTTTTCTTTCGAAGGATGTTATGAAGTGTAACATGTTAAACTAACATCGGACTTGAGTTATATGTTTAATATTACTTTAGGAATGCGAATTTGGCATCTATAAGACAAAAGACTCTCAGCAGTAATTGAATCAGGAAGACAATGAATCATTAACATAGCCAGCGTCACACAACTAACATCAATTCAACTTTACGTCTTCGTCCGCCCACCGCTCACAAAAGATTTGATCTGATTTAGACGTTGGACAGGGAATTTCATTGCGCCTAAACCGGTGCCTCAGGATTTACCGCATCAGGATGGTGGCTGCTACGAACCACAAACTCCCTCTGAAGACGAGTACTGTTAATTAAACAGTAATAAGCATGGTGATCTCAACATGACAATTGAGGGAATAAAAATACCTCCCCTGTGCATGAATCTTACTTTGCATTAGGATTATGCACCATTTAACTAAAGGGAATTTTTTAAATCCCTAAATGCACTTGTGCAATGCTCGGTATCTTCTCCATACATCTGACATCTCTCTAATAGCGCCATTTATCTGTTTTACTCTCTGCTGCTGTATTTTCACACCGACTTGTTTTCTCTTTCGCCAGACTCCCCCTTTAATCCCACACAGATCTGCAACCTTCTCTTTAACCCAAAGCAACCAGTGTCTAGACTCAGTCAAAGACTTCTTCAAAGACTTCTTCTTTGCCTGAGTCCAGAGAACAATCAATACCATACTTCTTCAGCTGCATCCTGGGATGCCACCGGACTTCATCAGGAGTGCAGTCAAAACACAGGCTCACATTGCTAGCGCTGGAAAAATATTAATTACAGTTCTTCCAAAAAAAGGACAGGTATGCCTTCGTTCTGAAAATACAGATCATTACCTCCCTCATGCGTCATGAATATTTTTCTCACGTACCCCGTTCCCCCATGTCACAGTTTTGGGGCGGGTGGTCAGCGTATTGACAGCATTGGATAAGCCGAGAGAAGCTTCTTTGTTCAGGACATTTCAACAACAAGACAATTAAAAGAGCTTTGACTATGTTAATACGTGTTAAAGTCTATTTCTCTTTGTTATATGCATCACAGGAGTGTTTGTGAGGCACACCTGTAAGAGTAACCCATGTCTTAATGTCATTGGTTTTACTGTCACCAAAAATCCAGACTTTTCTGTTCAAATATTGTTGTTTTTTTTATTTCTTTGTTGGGAGCTTTTATTTTAATGGTACCGTTACTTACTCACTCCCGGTGTATTTTTGCTCCGTTCTCAATCCGAGTGTCTTGTGATCCAATCACCAAAAAACCTTTTACCCTCTCGTCGTTATAGGGCACGGCCGTAAAAATGAATCAAGTCACTCTTAATGAAGTGCCTCCTGATTGAAATGATTTAATAAGCGCCTACGAGGACAACGGATGGAACTGAGACTGGATTCTGAGTGAAGGAGTGGTCTTGATGATATGGTAGGTCATGTTTGGCCCCCTTATCACCTATATTTCCCTTTCTTGTGAAATATAGGTGGCAAGATCCACTTCTATCTCTGCCCCTCTCCCCATTCCTCCGCCCCCTACCTTGGGTTTGATAAAGACTCTGTAGACCATAAGCCATCCGTTCTCCCCACATTTGTTGCTCTTACCCCTTAACCTACTTGTGGTCCCAATCTATGAAGAAGAACCATAACCTCCTCCACTCCAAGTGTATAGACACACTGTTGCCCCCCCCCCGCTCTCCCCATCCCCATTAAAAAAACATTACCATGAAGTGCATGGGTGGCTTTTAGTGCCTCCTTTTCGCGACTTGACAAATAGTTCCTCGTTCAAACCGCCGGCATGAATGTAGCAGGATATTACGACAAGACAAGAAGGACTTTTCAGCGAGGATAAAAGGCAGATCTAAAGTAAAACACCAAAAGGACAAAAAAAAAAAAAAAAAAAGGTGAGGAGGAAGAAAGATTCCTATTCAGAGTAACATGAATGCTGGGTAATTTGTACCTCATCAAAATAATTGGAGACCGCTTCTTGTCCTGAACTGTGAAAAAGACTTTTCAGAGGATGAAGGGAGAAGTCTGTGTTAACTGGGGGATAATGACATGAAAAACCGAGCAGCAGTCCTCAGAAGAGCGGAGTCATTACATCTTCACTGTTCAGCTGATCTTCTTTGATCTTATCCATGCGGCGGCGGCGGCGGTAATAACTCGCTCCGCGTTGGTCTCGGCTCCTGACGAACAAAGACTAAGGCAGCTGGTTAGGAAGGCAGAGACAATAACTAGGAGGAGAGGAGATTTTGGCGTCTGCACTCCTGTTTCCCAGTCGGCACCTTTGCTGCAGTAATTACTCCCACCTCCCCGGCAGACTCATCCCCGGCGTCCAACTATATGAAGGCATATGTCTTCTTATAGTATGTCCCCGAAAAGTCCCCAATCCCCTGAGGGCGCTATGGCGTCTTGTAAAAAAAGAAAAAAGAAAAAAGAAGAAAAAAAGAAACTTCCCCAAGTGAATAAAATATGAACTGTTTTAGCAAAATACAAAATATAAAGGATAAATCTGCTCGAGTCGATTCATGTGACATGACACTTTTAGAACTAAATCTCCCTCTAACGTGGTAAGTATACAACTGGCCTTTCCCCAAATCAATCCAGTATTTCCTCACACTAAAGTCTATTTTGGCATTAAACTTGAAAATGATCCATTGAATCGTTTTTGAGATATCGCGTTAACACAAACGATCCGCTGAGCCGGATGCAAAGACGATTTCATATTACCCCTGATTTTTCGGGGATATGATAACTGCGTGATAAAGGAAGTTGTGGGATATTTATGTCGCATACATGTTCCTGATCTTAATTTCGCTCTGAAATTTCTCAAATGCTCAAAAGTCCAGCGAACTTCAAGAGAAATTTCATCTTAAATTGCCTAAAAATCACTCTATAATCTTATTTCAAACTCATGATGGACTTAAATCTAGAAGAAGGTCATTACTAAATAGAAAGAAACTTTATAAATCCCCACAGAGGACATATTGTTAAGGAAAAAACATCCGAAAATGCACATATTACAGTAAAAACTGAACAAAGAGAATTGATAGGGTGCAATCTTGCAAAGAAAGGGGGAAAAAAAGTATTATTTAGTGATTCTGAGTCACAAAAATTCCTAATATTGGATTAACCAACTCATTTCAAGATATTCCTCATCTAAATATGATGTCTTATTTCAAGAAATGTTACCTAGCAAATCAATTTTTACTCATTACAATCTAAAAACACCTTATATTCACCGTTTTTCAGCTTATTTTTGACAGGGTATTTTTTCTAGTGCTTACTTACCTCAGAGCCGTCTCTTCCTTTTATCTTTCCCCTTTTTGTTGCGTTCATCCCTCATCATACATGCTTCTATTTCTGTCTCATGTGCATTATTTTAGGGACGCTGAATTAACAAATGGAAAGTTGTAAATGAGATTGGTTTGGCTAATATGATTTCTGGCGGGGGACGAAGGAGGGGCGGGCAATAAAGGAGAGTAATTTGAAGGGAGGGTCCGTTTCACGGGCATCAGCACATGAAGCTGCCTCATTAATTCCGTGAAAACCTGCATCAGTGGGATGAGTGTTTACTGATGAGTTGAGGTTGTCAGTTTTCAGCGCTCCATGATTGATGCCCGAAGATGACACCTCCGGACTGCTCAGTGTCCAAACAACACACATTCTGGACTAACTCCCTCGCGCCGACTCTGATACGCCAAAACATTAATATTAATGAGGCGTACACAACGGGAAATTAAATGGAATGTAAATTATTTTCGAGAAAATAAGTCCGACACCTGAGCAACAGAAGCCGGATGCACTGATGCATTAATGTTTCAATACTGGAAGCTTAGCATAACAATACATTATTCATAAAACAAAACCATTCACAACAAATGATTAATGTAAATGTACCATTATTTTTTCACTTTTTATCTCCGAGACTAAGCGGTTACTTACTCCTCTGAAATTCTGCGGATCTGTCCGCAGAAAACCCTTTTTTTTTTTTTATTGCTTCATTTAGTGAATAAAACAGATACAATACACAAAAGTGTCACGATATTTTGATTAGCGTTGGTGCTTTCGCTTAATTTCCAGGGTCTTGTATTTATGTCACTAAGGATAAAACTTCGCAAAGGCGGCAAATAAAGTAAATAATGGCCCTAACATGCACAAAACGCCACAAAAAAAACCCACCGAACCAACATACTGACTTCAGTCGCCATGGCAACGTGTGTACAACAGTCAGAGTGTCACAAACAAAAGCTTTTTCAGCAGGTATAAAACACCTTGTTCGCTGTAGCTCTGGGTCGCGGAATGCTGATGATTCCGATGTTCTTAAGTGCTCGTCCTTTTCACTAGCCGACCTCCAACTGACTCTGACGTTGTTTGTTTGACCCGATGGTGTAAAAAGCAGTTTCATCACACAACATGAGCCGTGACATTTAAATATAAAACAGAAAAAACTGAGGGAAGCTGCAGATTTTTCTTGCAATTCTGTAACACCGATCTTGTCGGCATTCACTTTTTGTCTTCACATTGTAATTATATTCATTGTTATGGCAGAAATGATTCATTGTAGTTTCAACTAAAAGGAGAAACATGCTACTTGCTGTAAGAATGTATGTAGTTCAACTAAACTGCATTTATTAATATAGTACTAGTAAAGCACTATATATAACACTGTCAGTACTGAGATGTGACAAAAGTGCATGTTGGACAGAGTCCTAGTCTTATACTCTAACTACACACACACACACACATATATATATATATATATATATACACAACATCCATTGAATATATCCCTCTCATTGGGTTGCCCTGGTCCCCTAACACCTGACAAAGACCTTGTTGCCATGGGCGACATTCAAGCCGGTATGGCTTTCACATTCGCGGTATCACTGACATCCCAGGTAGGCTGGTGGCGTTAAGGACCTTGCCCAAGGGTCCACAGTGGATTTCTTCATGCTCTTGACCAGGATTCAAAGCCCCGTATCCCCGTAACAAACCCACTGAACTGTCCGGCTGCAGATAATACCATTTTTCGGATAAAGGCGGTCCTGAAGGACAGCACAGAGGGAGGCTCTGATCATGGAAGCACAAGAGAACGCCCTAAGCAGCAGATCCACAGAGGCAGGGGGTCCACCACAGTAGATGAGATCCAAAGAAGCCCCCGAGACAGTCCGGCACATAGTAGCAGGGTTTAAGATGCAAGCTGGGACGGCAGACATTGAGAGGGGGGAACCAAGCGGCTGGGATGGAGTACAGGAACATTTCTGCTGAGGGTGGATAAGAAGTCCACATGTCCCGGTGGGATTATTCACGAGAGGCGGTTGAGAACAGTAGAACCAAGATCATGTGGGAACTTCAAGTCCCAGACTGACAAGCAGCTACTGGCTAACCAACCAGGCTTAGTGGTGGTTGACGAGGACAGGTGGTGGACGGGGGAGATCCCGGCTGACAGTAACATCCGGAAGAATGAGCAAGAAGAGATGAAAAAGAACCAGGAGCTCAGGGAACAGCCGGAACAGATGTGGAAGGTCAAAGCCAAAGTGGTCCCAGTGGTGATCGGAGCATTAGGGGCTGTGACCCCTCAAACTGGAAGAGTGGCACCACCAGCAGATTCCAGGACAACATCTGAGATCTTGGACCAGAAGAGTGCAGTTCTAGGAGTATTTAATATACTAAGCTGAACCCTGGAACTCCAAGGCCTCGCTCTCTCTCTCTCTCTCTCTCTCTCTTTCTCAACATATATATAAATATATAAATAAAGACAAAAGTTATTGTGTGGCTGTAGTTTTGTGCACATAAAATGTTGCACTAGAAACAGAATTAAAAACAGTAAATACTGAGGAAAGAAGTGAGGAGCAGTTTCCTTGTAAGCCACTGGAGAAAAAGGGTTTTGCAGAACCTTGAGATGATTACATGCTCTCCTTCCAAAACAAGTCTCTCACCTGGCGCCTAAACACGCTCTTTTGGTTCCCTTGTGAACATCTGAGAAAGAAAAAAAAAAAAGGTTCACAGCGAGATTGATGGGTTGTTTGTTTGAGGTGAGCACAGCCATGGATCTAAGGACGGCCTTGTGGTGAAAGGCTTTGAGAAGAAAGAGGGAGCGGAGGTTTACAGAGACCAGCCAGGTGGATTAGAAAAGAGAGTTGTTGTATCTGTGCTGGGGAGAAAAGAAGAGGAGTGGGACTGAGATGAGAACATGACTAGAACAACAACTTGTAGTCGGAACCGTCTGCACCACCTCCTCTGATTTTACATCTCCAAACACACAAATATGGCGATAACAACCTACATTTGCATCCTTGCATATTTTTTAGCAACCAGATTAAAGTTAAAGTAAGAATTTAACACTCTGAGAACTGATTGAGACACTTTGCATACTTGGTACATTTGAGCACAAACCAGAAAACTGATGCCTAGTTTTTCTTGTTGTATAGCCGGAAAGTCAGGGATATTATGGAATCGTTGCAGATCCTTCGTGTTAATGCGATAACTCAAAAACTAACTATACTCGATGAAGAGACGGTTAAAGCAACCAAGGCTTGTTTTAACTAGTTCTGTGCTGTCTTCCCAGATATCAAGGATAATTCCTGGGAAAAGTCTCCAACCCGCTGTGTTGTACGAACATTCCCCCTGATGGAACCCCTTTATTTAAATATTGAAGTTATCTCCACAGTGTTTCGCCCAAAGCGAGTAAAACATGAACAATTAGATTAAAATATGGATTAAAGATGAAATAAACAAGATAGGTTTCCTTGAGTATGTGCACCAAATTTAGACTAAATCGGATAAATGGTTGAGAAATTACGGCCCCAAAACTTTTTAAGTCAAAGCTCCTCCTAGTGTCATGAATATACAATTGGCTGTTCCCAAAGTCAATCCAGTTCTTCCTCGAACTAAAGTTTATGGGGGTATTAAGTTTGAAAATGATCAATGAAATACTTTTTTAGGTATGTCTGGAAAACAGTGTTTTTCATGAAAAAAAGCTCCCCCTAGTGAGTTAAATGTAAACTACTAGAGTAAATTATGATTACAAGATAGATTTCCTTGAGTTCATCATATACATCAAATATGGACTAAGTCGGACAAATGATAAGGAAGTTATGTCCTGAAAATAGTGTTTTTTATAAAAAAAAGCTCCCCCTAGTGAGTAAAATTTGAACGGTTGAAGTAAAACACGATATATGCAAGAAATATCCTTTCAAATCCATTCATATGCGCCAAATCTGCACTCTATTTGACCAACGGTTGAGAAATTATGGCCGAAAACTTTTAAAGATAAAGCTCCCCCTAATGCTGCATACAAAGGACCTTTCCCAAAATGAGTCCAGTTCTTCCTCACACTAAGATCTACATAGAAAACGATACGGTCAGAAACTGATTATGGACAGATGGACTGAGGGGATGTTTGTTTGTATCCCCTCAAACACTTTTATGTTAGGGGATGATAAGGAAGAACTTATTCCCCCTGGTGATAACAGACCCTTATCTACTTAGTCCACGTCTGACAGAACGATAACATAGCCAATAAAAACGGTCATGTGGAAAAAGCTAACCTTCAGCGGAGATAATAAAAGTGAGGATAAACTGATCTGTTATCGGCTTCGCACCACTGAGACACCATCTTCAGCTCTCAGTTTAGGGAGTCACAGGGTGTCAAAGGGTGTCAGAGGGAGTCACAGGGTGTCAAAGAGTGTCACAGGGTGTCACGCTGCATGGGGCATACAGCACTGGAAAAAATCCCCTTAACGAATAAGTTCAAAAATAACGTATGCCAATAGAACAAGTGAAAATTTGCTTGTGATATTTAGATTAAGGGCATCTTGAAATTAACAGGTTAATCCAATTTTTAACTACATTTTCCTAATATTAGAAAGTTTTGTGTTTAAGGATCAACCAGTTATAATTCAAAAGTACCCCCTATTTTTGTTTTTTATTACCAGCAAAAAACGCCTGCTTTTGTTTGCTTTTTACAAAATATGTGCATTTTTGCATGTTTTTTCTTCTTTTTTTTTTATCTTATCTCCTAATTTACCCCTTTGAGCATTTTATAGAGTTTCTATCTTCTTACTAGTGACACTCTTCTAGATTTAAGACCAATTACGGATTTGAATGTAGATCGAATAGTAATATTTGAGCATTTTAAGATTAAGAATTTCTCTCTAAGTTAGCGGGAAATACTCATTTTGTGCTTTTGAGATATTTTCAAGATTCTCTGAACAAACAAGATGTTAAACTGCCTTAAAAATAAGTCTTTATATCTCAGTGAATGTGTCCTAAATCAAGTGCAATGAGACATTTTGACCAGAGATTAGAACTGAACTCATGGTAATAGTATGAGTTTTTGCAGTGTGGTGGTTTGACAAATCTGAAGCCAAAAATTTTATTTTATTTAATAAAAAAAGTCGCTTTAGAATGATTTAATCACTGACAGCGGGCCGAATTGGAAAAATCACAACGAGTTAATTCTGTTGGCGCTTTGCCCCGAAATCTCAAACACCTGCAGCTAAATCCGGTAATGAAATGAACACACAAGCTGCCCCTGCGTAGAATCCCAGCGTTACGGCGGTTCCCTCCTTGTCTGTTTCTCTCTCTCAGGAACAAAATAATCTCCGACACCTCGGGGGGAAAATTTAATTACTTTGCGACCGGCGGCAGGTGAAGCGGTTGTGGAGTCGGTCCAATAAATTAGTAGGGTTGAATGAGGACCCCGCTGCATATACCGGGAGTCAATTAGCTGAGAAATATTTGTCGGTTGTATGTTAGTAGGGGCAGGATGATGCCGGCAGATGCGGAGATAAAGACAGCGCTAACTGAACTCGTAGGTTTGACGTAGCTGCTGCCGTTATCGGACGTATTTTAAAAGTACCGCTGCTTGACGCTGCTGGGAACGAAGGACGAGATCAACACAGCAAACTGGGAGACAATTCAAACCTTTGTCTTCGGCTGATTTTGCCAGGCTGTTGTCTCACTTTTCGCCTCTCTCTTCAGATTTCATTTCACATTAACCCTCTGCTGCCGAGCTTTGATGTCCTTCACTGTAATTACCTTAAATCAAGGCTATTATGGAATTGTCAGTGCGTCTGCCGCAGATTCTTCGTTTTAACCCGATAACTCGAAAACTATTGCATAGATCATCTTCAAATTGTATACCCACATAGACCTTAGTTGGAGGAAGAATTGGATTGATTTTCGGTAAGGTCGATAGTATATTTCCAACACTAGGGGGAGCTTTATCTCCAAAGTTTTTTTGGGGCTATTTTTTCTCAATTGTTGATCAGTTTTATTACAAGTTTGGTGCATATGAACCAACTCAGAGAGATCTATCTTTAATATATCATGTTTTACTCTAATAGAATCGAAATATTTCCCATTGCGATTAATAAAGCTGTCTATCTATCTAGCTCATATTTGACGCACAGGCCAGGGTTGTTGATTTTTTCTTACGAAAAACAAAGCTTTCAGACGTCACTTCCTGACTGTCATATTTAGTCCAAATTGAGTGCATATGACCAAACCCGAAGATATCTATCTTGAATATATTGGATTTGACTCTAGTAGCTCATATTTTAGTCAATAGAGGGACTTTGTTTTGTTTTTTTAAGGCAGACATTTTCGGACATAACCTTCTAACGGTTCGTCCAATTTCATTGAAATGTGATGCATATGATCCAACCCAAGGATATCTATCTTAAATATATCATATTTTACTCTAATAGTTCATATTTGACTCACTACGGGGAACTATTTTAGGGAAAACAATGTATTTCAAACATAACTTTGCATTTAGTTTGATCACATCCATCAGGGTTGTTTGCCAGTAAAACGACCGGAATGAAATCATTCCAGTAGATCGGGGTCTTTTCGGGGATATACCCTTGCTGCCGGCGCCGACAACATAGGCATGGTTTTCCTTAATTTGCAAAATCCTTATCCTGCAAATTTCTGTCGCTATAATCCACTTTAATCCCTTTAATTTCCACTTTTAATTAAATTTAAGTGTACTGGCACCATCCAGGAATTCTCAATCCATTTCATTTACGGGTTTCGCACCGACACCTCTCTAGTAAAACTTTTATAATGATGGCGGTGTAAAATTGAAAAGTTTATAATCCCTTTGGAGTTTGTCCGTAAATACTATTGGTTTGCTACAAGATGTGTCCAGACATCCAATCACGGCCCAAAGAGGACAACGAGAGATTTTAGCTGAACCCCTGTTGTCTTCCAATCGTCCGATTAAGGCCATTAGTCTTATTCTTTCCGAAACCTCCACTCTCTTTCTGTCTGCCATTTCTAATCCCCACTCGTGTACTTATCTGAAAATAGATCAATGATCAGACCTGTGGAGTTTTTACCCCCAAAATAAGCAGAAAATAGAGGCTCACCATCAACACCTACAGTCTAGAGTGCATTCCAGTCCAATAACCTTGCAACAAATTGTACTTTGTCTCCAAGATGTTCACTGCTCATATGAATTTTAAAAACAAACCTTATAAAAACAAGGAAGAGAGAAAACATTTTTTGAAAAGAATGATATTATCAAACAGGCTATCATCGCTTAACCTTCATCCACAACCTCTAATTTTCTCTGGTTGTTTCCACAGAAGCACTGTTTGAAACAAAAGCCCCGAGGCGGGGTGGCTCAGGACTTTCACTTTATCCTTGTGAAACGCCCGTCTAACTTCTGGCTGACATTGACTGCCTCCTTGTTTCCGGATAGTATCTCTGTGATCTGAACCAGAGAATGAATCATGTGCTTGGTAGATATCAGAGCGGCGAAGGGGTTAAAAGCCACCCATCTATCAAGAGACAAAGTTGATCCGAGAGAGCACTACTTGGAATTCTACTCAGTCCAACTCAAGTGGGCTGTACCGAGTACTATTTTTCATAGACCAGATGCCGACGGCCACCAAACACTACGATTTATTTATAATCAGGTGGCTAACTGTGGAATATTACTGTTATTACTTGCTTCTCATTCAGATTTTTACAGAATTTGCCTTTAGCGGAATTCAATCCTTATCTGTAGTGTATTTTAATGCCCTAAAAATAACAAACTCTCCTAATTACATCCCAGAAAAGTTGTTGCTATTATGGAGTCATCATCACCGCCGTATCCGCCGCCACAGATCCTTCTTGTTAAGGCGCAAAAACTTCAAAACTAATTTCCAAGCTTCATGGATCATTTTCACATAGACCTTTGTGTGAGGAAGAACAGGGTATGGAATATGAAAGTGAGGGCTGGGAAACCGTGGCACTGCTGTGCCGGTGTGTCAAATGACCATGGACTTGCGGGCGACGATGTAGAGGTTTTGACGACTTTCAAGCAACCTTTATTTTTCCATTGAAATGCGACGATGTAGCGATTTGACGCTAGACCGATACGACTATAAAGGGTACCATACTGTACCCTACTGACCGCTTCAGACCGCTATGTCACCTTGTGGCGCCATATTCTCTCAGTGAGCAGGGCAGAGGCACTGAAGTGAAAAACGCATGAGAATGAGGACAAAGGAGCGGTTCCGGAGTATTTAAGAGATACTGAGAGAGGTTTTTTAAAGTTTATGCTAGATTCACAGGCTGGCAATAACTCATAAATATATGGAAGAATCTGTTTGGAAAATGTCCTTCATAAAGTATAATGTCTACCACGGGTACTGTTGTGCTATGGTGGAGGTTTTGCACTCTCTTGGTGCTTTTTCTAGTTTTTCTTATTCATTTAAAAGCAGCCAGATACCTGAGGTCAGGTAACAAACTCCTGCTGTTAGCAAAAAATGAAGAAATATCAGTCAGAAGGGTGCAGCTGACTTCAGTGAGAAGAGGTTCAAAACGTAAGGTGGCCATAGGCTCAAGACACCAACAAATCCATGACAGATCAGAGCAATCTTGTGGGCAGGGAGCAGCCAGAAATGAATCAAAATCACAGAAGCCCCTGGGCTTGCGAGAGGAAAGGAACATATGCCGGGATCAAGTTTCGTACATACATCTAAAATTCATCTGGGTGGGGAAAATTCTTTCTTTTCTGTAAATAAATGAAAAAAACAACATATATTGGATGTCAGAGTTTTGGTGCTTAGAACAGCATGATGATGCTGCAAAGAATCACAAAGATCACTGTGTTTATGGCATCATCCGAACAATAAACAAAACATACAGCTCCACAGAGGGCTATAAGGACACGGAAGAAAAGGAATAATCAGTCGTGAGGGTAATGACTGAAAAGCAAATTACTATTTCGGAGGTAGGTATCAGAGCAACATCCCGCTATATGAAGGGTTTCCCATTAAAAAGGGGCTAATTAATCTTAGTTCAGCCCCATATTACCATTATACGAGTAAGGCTAATGGATTCCTTGAAGCCCCATTTTGTTAGCAAATGCCCCAAGAATGCTGTGGTAATAATAATATGATGAGATAGCACTAATGTGGAGCCCATTTCTGCATAATGCATGGCAGCCGTTTTGTATGCCAGCCTGCATGGCACACATAGCCCTATCACGGCGGGGTGGGTGATGTAATTAAAGCATTATTCACTTAGAAATGGGAAGGTGATGAAGGGAAGGAGAGGAGAAGCGAAGCCGAAGCTCAAAAAAAAAGTAAATTTATCAGAGACTATAGCTTAGAGCAGTCGGTGACTTTGTTTTGCTCAACGTGCCCCGAGCTCTCATTATCTGCTTTTGTCACATTATATTCAAGCTTAATTCCAAAGCCGCCAGAAAAGAAGACCGTCAAAGAAAAAGGCAACCAAGAATGCATGTTGTTCTGAATGAAGAATAGTCTCTATTTTTTTTTAAAGACGTCCATGTGTGTGCGGCGGCTGTGTTCTTGAAAGCGGGCCAACGGGATGATGACACTGAGGACTGTGATGGAGCAACACCCACTGTGGCCGGAGGCGAGTCACCTCCAGTAAATCCGCAATCCCACTCTCACAAGGCGGAAACTCAAAATGGGAAATTCATGAAGTAGTTCCCCAATCTGATGCGGTACATGTCGGATCTTCCACGGTTGATTTGGGCCACGGGATTTGCAGGGCAAGCGTGGGATTTCGAGATTAACGGAAAAATCGAAATATGTACCACGATTTCCCGTGATTGCATAAATGTATGCTAAGAAATGAAGAAAAAACTTCCAATTTCGCGTTTGCTTCAATGATGGATTTCAGGAAGTCGGTACCAACGCTGCTGTAGATTAGCCGAAGAAATGAGGTCATGTTCTAGGAGGCAGAATGTCGATCCAACGGCTGCAATTTGAATGGCAGCCCAGTGATTTAAACGTTCACTAAAACCTATTTCACATAAGGTTGCATTCAGGGGATGAAAAATTTGACTCTGCATTGGATTTGACGGGAGGGCAAAGGATGATCGGGGACTGATCCAATATTAGGATGGCCGCAAAAAGAAGCCAAGCTGTGTAATCTCAGGATGTGGCGGGACAGATTATGGCAAGATAGTAAACCTGATGTAGGAAGGGTCACACAGATTAACACTGATGCTGTTTGATGCTGCACCAATTGGACGCGTTTGGAAGCAGGGAAACATAATGATGAACTCGATGACGGACGTAATGATGACGCCGATGATGGATGATGGTTTGTCAACCCCTGGTTTCAAATATGGAATAATGCCTTTATCAACAACAGCAATCACTTTGCGTCTGATCATACAAATATTTGATAAGGTACAACACCGGAGAGATTTCTCTTCAGGATGATGTCCAGAAAAAAGCGTTGGAAAACTGCGACCAACCTTTCCTAAAATCAATCCAGTTCTTCCTCCCACTACGGTCAATGTGGGTAGAAAATTTGAAAGTGATCCATGAAATTGTATTTGAATTATTTCCGCAAAACGGTGTTTTTTAACTTAAAGGTCCGGTGTAGGAAAATCAGTGAGGTTACAGACGGCAACCAATGGAAAATCCAACGTCTCACCTTCGTCTGAGGTAAACCCTTAAAATCCCTTTAGGCTCTCTTCAGTGCCGTTTGTCCATTATGGGCTACTGAAGAAACATTTCGTTGCAACGTGGTTCCCGAGTGCACTAGAAAGAAATTTTAGGCAATTTATAAAGAGGCCCATTCAAATCCTCAAAGAGCTCCTAGCATGTCTGCAGACACTTCATTCTGTCACCAGCACAAATGTCGCACACACATGCCAGATGTCGCACAAAGACAACTCAAACACAAGGAGAGTAAACACAAAGACACGAGAAATGAATATTTTATTCTTCTCCTGCCAGTGTTGCGTTGCTTTTCTGTCTCTAAATATAAGTAAACCCGACACAGCAACACTTAAACCAATCCTCCGTACCACCACGTACTTGACATCTGTGGTTAAGACTAAAATATCCTTTCGGCTGTTTGAAGGATGTCGCGAAATTTTCTCAAGCGTGTTCAAGGTTGCTAGAAGAAATATTCAACCCACTTTGGTAAAACCATAACGCTTGTTCCACTGACACTCCAAAGTTTCCTCTTACTTAGTCGTCTGGCACATTTTAGATATCTGTGGCTCCCAGAATAAGATGGAGAAAATGGAAAATGTTGTATTTTCTTAGAATTCATCAATAATGTCTAGGGGGAACTTTATCTCAAAGAAAGTAATTTGTGTATTTCCGAAACAGGGGAAATACATAGGGGAGTATATAAAGTTTTCTGGCCATAATTTCTTAACTGTTGGTTCGATTTAGTCCAAATTTGGTGCATATCAATCGACTTGAGGAGATCTATGTTGTTTTTGTCCTATTTTACTCTATTAGTTTCTTTTTTTACTTACTACAGGACCTATTCCACTAAAAACAGGGTTTTTTCGGATATAACTTCCTAACTGTTGGTCCAATTTAATCCGAAATTGATGCCTATGATTCGCCTCGAGGAGATCTATCTTGAATAATTCATATTTTACTCTAATATTTTATAGTTCACTCCCTAGGGAGAGCTTTTTTTCTTTTCTTTTTCTTTTTTTTTTTACGAAAAACACTATATTTCGGACATTACTTCACATTTAATTGGAAGAGTTTGATCGGGTGATTGTAGAATGCAGGGGATCGGGGGCTTTTGGTGGATGTACCCTTGCTGTCTCGGACGACAGCGTAGGCCTCGTTCTCATTTGATGTTTCACAGTTGTCCTTTTTGCCAGCCTGTATGATTTTGTTCGCAATGACTCTGTGGCAGAAAATAAATAACGCTGTCATAAAACAGCTTTTCCAGCTTGAACATAGAGAAGAGTGCGGAAAAATAAATAAAACCTTGATTGCAATATTTATGCAAATTGCATCAGTCTGAAGCCATTACTGAAACAATTAATCTTTGACAATCACATTAAAAACATTTTAATCACGATTGTGACAAATGGTTGACTATTCATTATGCCCACTAATTAGATATTACATTTTATGAATACACTGTCGTGGAAGGTTTTGAAGGATGTGACACACCAGGGACCAACACAAAGCCAGGACTGATGAAGCGGGCTTCAGTAATGGCACCAGATTTGGCACCGGAGCTGCTGAGCAGAGACTAAATGCCTATTCTCCCCTGACTTTATATGGCAATGATTTATTGACTGACTGGAAGTAGGAGCTGGGCTGTCAGGCGATGCCGGTGATCAGGGATCAGAGGTCAGATGTTGTAGTGTGTCATTCAACTGTCCTGAGACCAAAGCAGATGTGGAGGAAGCAGAAATTTGCTTTACTCAAGTAGAAGTAGGGCCTACTGTTGTTTGAGGAAAAAAAATATACTCAGGTAAACGTGAAAAAATATTAGTCTTTTTCCTCAAGTAAAAGGGAAAAACAAAAAAGTACACGCTCCGAAATTTACTCAAAAGTATAAAAAAGTACTTCCCTTGACGGATATTTCTACCTCACAGCATAGCAATATAATTTTAAAATAAGGAGTTAGTAATAATTCAACTTTCAAAGAAATCTGTAAGTTTTTAAGTAAATTACCATTTAAAAAAACAGATAGAAGGTCAACCTCTTTGGCGTTATATAGTTAATAACATTAAAAATATACAGTAAATTACAACTTTTTTATACCTAAACTGTAAATAACTTTCTTATTTCTGGTCAAAATATGTGGAAAACACAGAATTTTACTGTGAAAATACAAACTTTTGGTATGATAAAGGGAATAATGCCACAATGTCAAAAGTAAGTAATTTCTGCAAAAAGTATTATTCTGTGTAAATAACACCGAATTTGCTGGTATGAAAACTTAAAGAACCAACTTTAACCATTTAACCATCCCAGAATTTTGACAGACAGAGGATGCTAAAAAATATGGTAAATATTTGCTCAATAATTTGTTGATTTCTAAATTAAAAGTCTGAAATTAATGAAATTTACTCTTATTAACCATATAAATCTTTGCATTAAATCGTTTTTTTTATGGCTCATGTACACGGTCAACGTAATACTTTACGTTAAAATTCTGATAACCACAGTATAAGCTACTATTTTGCTGTAAATTATAAAGATTTTTTTTATATAGTGTATATTTACAATAAATGATCATTGTGTGGTATCCAATTAAGAAAACAATAAAGATTATTCTTGTACGGATCATGAATGGGCGACTTTGCCTCCAGGAAGACGTGATGATGTCACTTGCGGACTGAATGTCTCTCCAGTTTCCCCTAAACGTCTCTCGTGTTGGTCGGCGTGTCCAGAACCGATCTATATATCAAGGGATTGTCTCTACTTTGTGCTACTGTTGAATCCATTTAGGTTGAAGTCAGATTTCGCCTCTTCAGGAGAACCCGTTATGATGACAACTCAAAATAAGACTGACTAAAGTGACGAGTCCGTTTTTAAAATGTAAGGAGTGAAAAGAAGACATTTGTGTCAAAATGTGAGGGCTAAGGAGAATAGCCTTCTACGCTGTTCAAGTTATTATTCCGTTCCTCTCAAAACAAAGTTTGCTTTGTTGGACAAAGCCATCTTGTATCCCATAATGGACTGAACGAGGTTATATTTTCACATAGAAATGATGTACAATTGCTTTAAGGAACACACAGCGCGGAGGACGGAGCGTACGTTAATTCCATCCAGTCAGAACACATACACAATGCCGGACAATATTACATCCGCTGTCATTCTTCAAAAATGACACTAAGCAGCAGACAGAAACAGAAGCATGTGCTTATATCATAAATGTAAAAAAATAGTTTACAGAATCCTGTTCTAAGAGCTTTGGCTCGTAGACACGGGATCGTCATCAGCAGGAATCATTGATTACACATACTGAAAGAGAGCAGGGAACAGCAACACGAATGGTTTTCAGACAACAGGCCTTCCTTTGCGATGCTGAATTTCTCTTGTAAAAACGAGATTTAAAAAATATATGTTAGAAGCTTCCTTTGGCGTGGGTGAGCTCTGTCTTGCAGAAAACAAGTTTTGGTCAAAATGTCATGTGTGTTTGTGATTGGCGGGATGTGGGTTTGAGACATTCGCCGTATGAAGGCAGAACAGTAAGTTCTGGAGTGGCAATGTGACAAGAAAGCTCGTTGTTACCCGAACTTTTCCGACCGCGTCTGTCTCAAAACTGTCACAATTGTGACAAAAAAGAAAAAAAAGAAAAGGTGATTGCATCGTGTGTGAGAATTGGCTCCTGTGGAGAAAATGCTAACTCTCAAAATAGCTCGTCTGCCTCCTTGTCTTGTTTGCGTTTGGGTCCTATTTATATCCCAGAAAAAGTCGGGGATATTATGGAATCCTCATCGCCGCCTCAACTCAAAAAGTCTGTCATGGATCTTTTTCAAAGTTTATAACCACATAGTCCTTAGAGTGAGGATGAACTGGATTGATTTTGGGAAATGTTGGTTGTATATTTCAGACACTAGATGGAGTTTTACCTCCAATAGTTTTGGGCCATGATTTCCTAACCGTTGGTCCGATTTAGTCCACATTTGGTGGATTGGAAAAAACTCAAAGAGATCTGTCTTGTTTGTATTTCATATTTTAATGTATTACATTATATACATTGCAGCTATTAATACATATTTTCCTGACTTTGAGGAGATTTTTTTTTTTTTTTTTACTAAAAATCCTATGGACTTAACTTCATACATAATTCGAAGGGTTCAACCAGAAGGATTTCTTGTACAACGCAGTGCATTGGGGGCTTTTGGGGGGATATACCCTTGCTGTCATCGACGACAGCATAGGCCTAGTTTGTAACACTACATAAAAACACTCAATTTGTATGCCCAATCACCCAGGGGACCGTTGTCACGGAAACATAATCGAGTCCGTCTGTTGACCAAATTATCAACACCGCTAACGGATTTCTGGAAAGACCAACTCATTTTAATGAACCCCCCACCCTCCGTTGATAAGAAGCAGGTGCTGCGTACCTGCACCGTAAGTAAAGGACATGTCATGCCCTCCCTCCATTTTTTCCTTCCTGGAGGCATCCAAGCCTCACTTCTTTGTGTGTCCTGGAGTAATATGACAGCGGAGGGATTGGATGGCGGCCCCCCCTCTCACAAGGATGACCAGCTCGCTGCTCTCCTGTACGATAGCCTCGCTTATCTTCCGGCGTCATGCCCGTGGCACCGCTTCCACTTCACAGAGCTATCAGCAGCTCAACTGCCACTGGATGTTTACACTGATCCCTTCATAGAGGACTCCCGTGGGCGTCCGTCCATCAACGCTGGTGTGTATGTGTGTGTTTGTGTGTGTCCTCGGCTCCCCTGAGCCACCACACAGCTTGTCTGCCTTCAGCCTCATGGGGTAACAATGTCGGGTCTGTTCCTTCAGTACGCAGTCACACAGTGGGCGCCAGGGGACGAGTGATGGAAGGGTGAACAAGGACAAGCGGTCATTCAGAGCCGCTCCGCCCTTGATGCGGGAAAATACTGGAGATAACAAAATACATCAAAAATATCACCGTTTAGAAGTTGAGAATTTGTATGTTTCATACGATATATGGTGCGTTTTTCAATTTAGATATTATTGAACTGATCGACAGGTTAATAAATGATGAGGAAAATCTACTTCCACCCTCGTCGATTATGTAGCCGGAAGATATTATGGAATCACCGCTCGATTTTTCGCGTTAACGCTCTTTATCATAAAACTAGCTCATGGGTCATTTTCAAATTTTATACCCACGTAGACCTTAGTGCGAGGAAGAACTGGAATGATTTTGTCAAAGAGCCGTTGTGTTTTTCTGACACTAGGGGGAGCTTTATCTCTAAATGTCTTCAAGCCCTAATTTCTGGAGCATCGGTCAGATTTAGTCAAAATGCGGCACGTATGAATCGACTGGAGGGGATTTATTTTGATTATGAGGTATTTGACTCAATAGGGGGAGTTTTTTTTGCTCTTTTTTTTTTTAAAAACACTCTTTTCAAGACATAAACCAAAAAATATTACATGGATCATTTTCAAAGTTTATACCTCCTTATAGTTTAGTACGAGGAAGAACTGGGTTGATTTTGGGAAAGGTCGTATATTTCCGACAGTAGAGTACACTTAATCTACAAAAGTTTCCAGACCATAATCCTCAACCGTTGGTCCGATTGAATCCAAATTTGGTGCATATTAACCGACTTCATGAAATCTGTGTTCCGTACATCATATTTTACTCTAATAGTTTCTTTTTTTTTGTTTAATTCTATATTTACAAAAAACACTGTTGCATATATAAATGGTGCAAAAAATGCGATCTGAGAAAAAACGACGGTATTGAGCATTAAGACTGTCAGCATCAAAGTAGCATTCAGACGACACCACGTGCTGAATTATTTGATTCACTCATTAAAATGACACGGAGACAAAAACTGCTGGGTTTGGATGAGTTGGTTGGGGAAGAAAGTAGGAAAAGAAGAGATTTAAACTTTACACAAGTGTTGAGTGAATCAAGTGGAACTCTACAATAATACTCCTGACACAAGGATGCATACAGAATAAGATCAGAGGAGGACGGTTTTACATATGTGCATTCTGGATTCATATCTCCTCAAGGATTTGTGCCTCAATTTCAAGTTTCCTGTCACTAAAGATGACGCTGACAAAAGATAGACTGATGTGTAAAACACAGAGGAAGTCTGATTGAAGAATGAAAAAACCAAAAAAAAACAGTTTGGGTCTTTTAAAATGTTGTTAATCACACAGTTTGTGGTGCTGATTGATTAAAATTTTAATCTCCTCATCCAGGAAAAAATAAAAAAAAAATGGAAAAAATGATTTGTTTGAGTCTTTTATTTCTTTTCATTTTTCATTTTTTTGGAATTTTATATCTTAGAAACTCTATATTTAGCGTAAAACAAAAGAAGAAATTTTACATGTCAGCAAAAATGGTCGATTGTAATTACATTATCTCACTGTTACTGCCTTCATTGTAAGGAGGAATCACTTAACTGTTTCGGTAAAGTAGGTTTTTACAAAATAATTTGATTTATTTTGATTGTGTCAAGTTACATAATTCTGTTTAGGAAGTCCTCAGATGCTTTCACGCACCAAGAAATCCGTGTTAATGAATGGGACTTCCTCATTAGCCGTGGCTAATGCCTACTCGGTTGCCCGTTTGACCCGTGGTGTCCCCCAGGGCACATTCCCCGGCCCCTTACCTTTTAGCATATACTGCCGCAGGATGATATTATGCCTTACCAAAACGTTGCGCTAATCTAATGAAATTGGATTATTTTCCATGAAACACAACATTTCACCATGAAAGAATTGCAATAATGTTTAAAAACATGCTACGCCAAACAATTTGTGTTTTTACGGTAAATGTAGCTTGTAGAGGTATTATATTGAAAAAAGCCCAAAAGAAGTAGAATATTCAAAGAAATACTTTTTTGCATATGTTTTTTCTTTTTCTTGTTGATGACAATTAAGCCTTAAGTCATATTAATCCTCCCCCCCCCCAAAAAAAAAGTTAAATAAAATGTTTAAATATGAAATATAACATGTTATTGTTAAATCTGTCAACAGCTTATGTCCTTGACTTCATTCTTTTGGTCACTTTACGCCCCCCCCCCATTGTTCGTATTTCTTCATTATAAATCACTTCATCTCTTTTTAATAGCATCTATCCACCATCTATTTTTTATTTTTTTTTAATCTATTTGCAGAAAATACAAACAAATAAGATCAAAAAAAAAAAAAAAAAAAAACACATTAAAAGTTCAAAGTCTAGCTACTGATATTGAAAGAGGAAAGTTTCCTCACTTATGTTTGATTTGTCTGTTTGTATGGAGATTAATCAGAGTGACAGCCCTTTGAGGTTATGTAAACACATTGATATATTTAATGAGGTTCCATTCACTTTCAATTGAAAGGAGAGTTGTTCATAAAATGATGAAAAATTCCGTCCGTGTCGAGCCGGCCAGGCACGACTTCCATTCATCACGCTGCCGGCATACTCAGTTGTGATTCGAGGAAAATCCATAACTTGTTAAATGACTTCCAAACTTCATCTTTGGCTAGATTAATTTTTAGCGCACGGCGTAGGAGCATTAGCGAGTAGTTCAGTTTCTAACTCCAGTCGGGGAAAAAAAAATCAAGCTATCAAGGGTACTTAAATAATAAATAATAGAAAGACCAAAAGCCCTCTTTTCTGTGTGAAAATAGAAAGTGTAGCAGTATTAACTTTAAAAGTTTAAAAAGGGCAATTTGAGGTTTTATTAGAATCCTTAAAAAGTGAAAGATATTATGGAATTGCCTCAGATCCGTCTCGTTTATGCGATAATTTAAAAACTATTTAGTAGATCGTGTTATGCTTCCTCATATACCTTACTGAGAGGAAGAACTGGATTGATTTTGGGAAAGGTCGGTCTTGTTTTTCCGACAAGGGAGGAGTTTTCTCTCCGAAGGTTTACGGGCCATAATTTTACAACCTTTGATCCAAACCGTCCGAGTTTTTTTTGGTTTGTTTTCTTTAAAGGAAAAACAATGTTTTTGCGATATAAATTCCTTACTGTTGGTCCAATTTAGTCCAAATTTGGTGCCTGTGAATAGAATCGAAGTGATTTATCTTGTATACATTATATTTTACTCTAAAAGTTCATATTTATCTGTCTTTTTTTTTTTACTAAAAAAACAGTTTTTTTGACACGACATTCTCATTGTTGGTGCTTATCAATCGGCTCAAGGAGATTTATCTTGTATACGTTATATTTTACTTTAATAACTCATATTTTACGACCTGGGTAAGAATTCTTTATCTCCTCAAGTTTTCGGCCAGAATTTCTCAACCGTTGGTCTGATTTTGTCCAAAGTTAGTGCGTATGAATCGACTCGATCTCGTATTTATCCTATTTGCCTCTAACAGTTCGAACCTTACCCACTAGAGGGCGCTTTTCTTTATGAAAAAATATATTTTTTGGACATAGCTTCACATTTAATCAGAGCTCAATCAGGGCGATTGCTTGCACAACGCAGGAGATCGGGGTCTTCTGGGGGCATATACCCTCGCTACCAGGGACGGCAGCGAAGGCCCTGGTGATCTGTTGTTGTTTTTCTTATTCTTTTTCTTTCAGTCCCTCTTTTCTTCTTCTCAACTTCAACCAGCAGGTTTTTCAGACGTACAGAGGCGATGGTATTATTTTATCAAACAGCCCACACACTCTCACACACAAACACACACACACACACACACACCCACACACACACACACACACACTAACAACAACCCATGAGCAAAGATCAAGGCTCATCCACTCGCAGTGGCTGTAACCCTGCAGGAAGAGGCTTGGATCCAAACTACCAGCTTATATCTGCAGATCAATGGCTGACCTCCCAACCAGCTGGAGACCCACCAGAACCGCCGGGCTTTAAGTCAGTCCAACGGCGCCGCTTCAAGCTGCATGCTGAATATTGTATCAATCTAATTATTCCCCCCAGAAGCCCAGGCAGTGTGGGCTCATCATCATGTTTTTACTAGTATTATCATCTTTTTCTGTTCTATTTTTCTTTATCTAAGTTTTTGTGATGAGTTTCTTAGTCCAACTCTTGTATTTTTGCCCATGAGGGGGAGGCAGCCCGCTCAGGGAATAAAAGAACGAAAAGTAAACAAAAGTAATATTTAGATTTAGTCCAAATTTGGTGCATATGAATCGACTCAAGGAGATCTGTCTTGTTTTTATCATATTTGAATGTCACTCACTCACTTCAGGGAGCTTTTTATTTATTTATTTTTTACCAAAAATACTATGGACATAGCCTCATACATAATTTGAAGGGCTCAATCATATTTTACTCATACTTTAATCAAAAATGTCATATTTTGCACACTTTTAAAAGCTTTTTTTTAAAAATACTTTGAAAATTGACATTTAATGGCGGTTGCTTTTACTACAAAGGAGACTGGTGACTTCTTTGGGGGAGATACCCCTTGTTGTCAGGGACGACAGCATTCATTTAGTTGCGTTCAGTGTTGATATCTTAAACCTAAACCCAATCATTTTGGTAATAAATCTACCGGCGCACCAAGGATTCTCTGTTTTATTGCAGCTGGTGCAATCCCTTCACTCACCACACGGTTACCATCTTCAGGCATCACTTCTACTCCAACCAAAGCTGACGGCAGCTCCTGCAAATCAGCGCTGGGAGGATATCTGTAGGGCTGGAGGGGTCGACAATCTGTGCGCCTCTTTCACACAATCACAAGTTCGACTTTATAATCACTTGTTCATTCTTGATGTTTCTGCTGAGGGTTTACTTTGATTGGTTTGATCCCACGGACTTGACAGCTGTAAACGCCAAACTCGGCGTAATGCGTATTTTATCGTGGACTCGAGGCGAGGGAACGCGCCAGGAAAGAAAGTCAAACAAAAACAAAATGGAAAAGGAGTCAGAGAGTGGAAGAAGTTACGGAGGACAGAAAGCAAGGGAAGCAAGGATCCTGATTTTTCTACCAGTTATCTCAAAGAGAACTGTTGTAGATTATTGTCGTTTGTCCTAAAATGAGTTATGAGGACTCTGCCCTGGCTTTTTAACTCATAATATCCAACTGAATAGTTAATATCTCTACATTTAGAGGTAGAGTCTACAAAAACTCACCACTCACACAAATTAGGGGTGGCACAGAGGCAGCAGAGCCACCCCAATCAATGGCCAATCACAGTCAGTCGCCCTCGTCGTCAGGTGAAACGTCAGCAGGACTATTTGTAGAATAACAATTGCCGTAATTATTGGTCACTCCAATCAGTAGGAGACTTTTTTAATGGTCAATAAAATCAAACACAAGTAGGAGTAGGGACGATAGACAGGAAGGAGACAGGAAGAGAGACTCAAGAATGGGATAGTCTGTGTTTGATTATGGTAATATGGTCATGATTATAACGCTAACACACTCATTGAGCTCAGGGTGGAGTTAAAAACGCCTTCGGGTACGTTCTAATCAGCAATGGCGTCTAAACGGTTTGCTCACTATTAGAGTGCTTGAAAAAAAAAAAAAAGCCCAGAGGCTTTCCTTTATCTTCATGAGTCATGCAGAAGTGTTCCGACTAGAACACTAGAAGACAAGAACTTTGGCGCTGATTGGAGGATGGAGGAGGATGGAGATTTCAATGCACAGACATGACCAAAACTTTTAAATTACAAATAATCAAAAGGCTTTTGGCCGATTGCTATTTTGTATTTCTACGTCAAATAAGAAATTTTATTTGAGACATCATTTTGTGGACCCATGGCAAACTGTGAAACCCATACCCTTCAGAACAATGTGACAATTTCCTTTATTTAATCCCCGAAAAGATTGGGATATTATGGAATTGTCATCTTCCGTGTCCGCATCCACCGCCGCAGATCATTCGTGTTAACGCGAAAACTTAACTCTTTCTTGGATCACTTTCAAATTATTTTACCCACATAGACCTCAGTGCGAGGAAGAATTGTATTGATTTTGAGAAAAGTTGGTCGTATGTTTCTGACGAGAGGGCGAGTTTTTCTCTAAAAGCTTTTTCTATCTTGTTTATATCATTCATTTATTTATTATCCGTAGCTTTTTTCTCTTTTCAGGGTCAATGGGAGCTGGAGCATATCCCAGCTGACATTAGGCGAGAGGCGGGGTAAACCCTGGACGAGTCGCCAGTTCATCACAGGGTCAACTTATAGAGACAGACCATCATTCATGCTCAGATTCCCTCTTACGGGCCATTTAGTGTCACCGATTCTCCCATATTGCATGATTTTGGACGCCGGGAGGAAGCCGGAGATCCGGAAGTGAACCCACGCAGATACGGGGAGAACATGCAAACTCCACACAGGAAGGCCGGAAGAGGTGGATTCGAACCCGGAACCTTCTTGCTGTGAGTCGAGGTCGATACAAATCCCTGAATCAGTCAACTCTTTTCAACCATTTCATACAACACATTTTTACAAACTCGCTATTATGTGATGTCATTATTTCTCTTTATTCTTTTACTCTCTTATTGTAACGTTTAATTACTTTGAGGTGCCTTATGGAATGTCATTCTTTATTGTTTTTATTTCGATAAGTGATGTCATATTTCACTTTGTCTTTTTATTCTGTTTTATTTTGGTTTTTTCATACATCCTTTTAGTTTTTTCTTTTTTCTCTTTTATTGTTTTAACCTCCTTTTGGTTTTAATGATTTTTTTTTATTTCCGTTATGATATTGTCTTTTATTTAATTTTTTCCACCCCTTCACTTTTCTATTATTTTCCCTAATTAATTTTTTATCTCCTTCCAGGTTTTATTGATTTTATATTATTTTATTTTGATATAATTCTCTTTAAATTTTCTGACATCATTTCAATCCCTTTTAGTTTTATCCCTTTTTATTGGGAGAGGCGGGGTCAATGTTATCTATATATTTCATTATACATTTTTTACGCTTTACTATCGTCATTTGATTGATGTATCTATTAACTTTTATTTTGACTTCTTCTCATCTCTCGTCTTCCTTCCTGCAGCTTGCGTCTTTTATGTCTTTTCAATTTTTTTCATCTCTGATCTTCGTTCGGTCCGATTGGCTGGTTCTGTTCTGATGTAACCTGTTTTTTTTAAAGGCGCAATACAAATAAAAGGTATCGTAATAGTTAGTTGTTGTTTTTTCTACCATTTTGCCATTGGATGCCCGGCTCCATCATCTGCTCCTCTGCTGGACCATCACGGACTCTCTGCTGTGTTTGCAGCTGAAAGCTGAAACGTGCGACTATCTTACTCGACTCTGTGATGGGAACCGCATGTGGCGCCAGCTCCACCGGTAAATTATGAGCTGTCCTCAGCAATAAAGAAGTCACATCCAAGGCGATATTTCATACAGACCCGCGATGTGATTTGGTGGAAAGACAGTTCATCATTTTAGGACATCATCCTTGAATTATGTTTTCATCTCAACTTCCATCAGGAAGCTCTTAGAAAACAAAACCTGCAGGTGTTGAACATCATTCTGTCAGATGCTGGACCTCCTCCCTGTAGACTCTTTGTTATTTGTAATCAGTCCTCTGGTCTGATTTGTCGATGGTGTTCGTAGGGTTGATGTGGGAGCAGTCGTGGGTGAAGAGGGAGTAGAGGAGGGGGCTGAGGACACACCCTTGTGCTGTGCCAGTGTTCAGGATGAGAGTGGATGATGTGCGCCCTCCCATCCTGAGGTTTTGGGTTCTGTTGCTGAGGAAGTCACACAGTGAACTGCCTAAGCCCAGGCTGCTCAGTTTGTAGACCATTTTGTGGGGGATAATAAAGGCTGAACTGAAATCCACAAACATCTCTCTCACTTAGGTCTTAACCTGATCCAGGTGAGTGACGGCTGTTTTTACCGCATCCTCTGTCCACCTATTTTGCTCGGTTAGCAAACTGGTGTTGGTCCGGGTCAGCGGGGATGGCAGATTTGATTTTACTGCTCCTTGACCTGTGTGTTCACGTCCCCATGGCAACGCCGCAAGTTAATCCAGGCGATTTTCCATTGTTTGTTGAAAGTTTTCTTAAGCAAGTAGAAAACCCCTGGATTGCTGGGGCTAACGTCAATTCATCCACTGTTTCCCTCTTATTCTTTCGTGTTTTTGTTTAACTTCCGCTCCCTGTTTGCGAGTCGCCATGGCAACGTCAATATCCACGCAATTCTTCTCGTAATAACAAGTCGTTTATCTTTATCTTTATCGTTATCACCAGATAACGGTCGATCGTCGTGATTTGATACTGAGTTAGACATCGCGTTTTTCACGAGAAAACGGGGGCTCACGTTTTAATCATCTCGTTATCGCGACACAACGGCCGTTCTCGGCTTCCGAACCTAAATAACAATCTCACTTGTCCCCATTTAAATGACAAGGAGCTCAATTGTGAGCAATCGAGTATAACTCTGTACAATTATCCAAATGAGACACAATCTCATTTTAGCTTCCAAATGTAATGTAGAAATTTATTTCCGAATGTGAGGATCTCAGCTAATGTGAAAAAAAAAAGGTTTGAGAAAATCATCGGTAAATATCACATCCTTTATTCGGTGTTATATATAATGCAAAGCAAATGAAAAGACTTATTCAGACTTTGATTTGAGAAACTCCATCTTCCTATCTTCATAAGACTTCATAACGGCGAGCTTACCTCTCATATTGAAAGTCCTTCACCTTCACCTGAAGTCCCATTGATTAAACCTTTTTCTTTCCAGATCTTATTGAGAAGCTTCTTAACTTCTAAAAGATGTTCTCCACCCCGGGTTTTTTTTTGTTTTGTATTTCCTGTCAGTTTCGAAAAAGAGACACGCCGTCAAAGAGAAAAGTGATGCATTGCACTTTTAATCAGCGCCTCTACAAACCCGTCCTGTTACTGTCTAAGTAACGACTCGGGTCTTTTATTATACTGACGGCTTAAGACCACATGCATTAATAAATTAAAACAGCAAATGCATTCAGTCATAAATCTCGTTTACCTCCGTAGCTCTCGATAGTCTTATCAATTATTATTTATTTACCACCGCATAAGTGTCAAATAGAGTTTAGATGACGGACGGATTCTTTCATGTGAAGACAAATGTTTTTAATTTCAACCTAATATTTTGGGAAAAATTTGAGACAAACTTAATTAAAGATGTAGTTTAATTTTTCAGAAAAAGCTCCTCCTATTTTAGGGGTGTCAAAATTAAAGGGGGGCCCAAGAGGACTCAAATTAGCTTAATGTTTAATATGAGGTATTATGACTATTTTGTTCTTATTATTATTTTATAGAATTCTGAACAATTTTACAGAATAGAAAATAGACTCAAATTACAGATTGAATTCAAAATCGATCAGCATAACTGATTTTTATGTCTCCCCTCTCCGTCAGCAGAGTTTCCCAGAATCATTTCCAATGAAAAGGTTTTTTGTTCACAGGCATCAATAACAGCCAGAAAAACTATATCTCTAACGGTTTTTAATTAACAATTTCAACAAAAACGACCTTTACATGACCTTTGGTAAATGGCTGGGGTGATTAAGACGTTTTTTTTTCTTCTGTCACTATTAAACAGTAAAAGTAGACTGTTGCTCCTCGTATCTGCTCCTGCAGTCAGGAGCGGCTGCTTCTCAGAAAACAGTGAGGCGTATGAACAGCCTAAAGGTGCATTTCACATTAAATGTGAGCAACTTAATGTGTTTCCTGACACTTGTTGACCGGCTGGAGAATATGAACGCACCTCGTCGGTGGATTAACGTGGAAATAGGTTTATTATTTACCGTTTTCAATTTTTTTTCTCAACCATATCTCCTCAGTAGCATCTCTTCTTAGGATTAGGCTGATGTTTATCAGAGTGACTGGATGAACGCAGATACCTGACAACAGAGGAGCAGGGAGAAGCGCTGGCGCTCTTGATTGGCGTGCTGGCTATTGTGGTGCATTCTGGGAATAGTAGTATCTGTGGTGTTTGTGCTGTGGTATCCAGTTTGATATTCTCTCACGGGCCGGATATAATTGTTGAGCGGGCTGGATGTGGCCCACAGGCCTTGAGTTTGACACATGTGTCCTAGTGGGTAAAATATGAACTATTAAACACAATGTGTACAAGATAGTCCTACTTGTGCCGATATGCACTAAAGTTTATGCCCCAAAAACTTTTAAAGTTCAAACTTTTATTATTATTACATTAAGTTACATTACATTATTTACAGATGACCTTTCCCAAAATCAATCCAGTTCCTCCTCACAATAAGGTCTATTTGGGTCGAAAAAAGAGAAACAAAAGTGTTGTTGCATCACCGCAAAGGATCATCGACGGCGATTATGATTCGATGATATTTTGGCTGTTCTGCGACATATAAATAATAGTATTAGCTTAAACTACCTTTAAATAATCATCTGATTGCAATTATTTGAGTTAATCATAATTT